>CM018680.1:29415012-29533667 GCA_009363875.1 Mikania micrantha | reverse complement strand
ATACTCCCTGCAAACAATGTACGGGATGTGGACGAAAGGGCCATTCATTGGTCCACCTTGCCGAATGACACCAAACCAAGCATCAACAATGCTGCTTTAGCTCTTCCTCCACCAGCCAATCAGAGCAACGGTGGATGCTATAATTGTGGTGAACCGGCCACTTTGCAAAGAACTACCTGAAGAAAGCACAACAGGCAGTCCAAGCACCCCGTGGAAGAACTTTCGCTATAGGAGATCTAGCTGCACGCCAAGACCCGAATGTGGTCACTGGTACATTTCTCTTACATGACATTTATGCATCTGTTCTATTCGATACTGGTGCGGATCAGAGTTTTATCTCTAACGATTTTGCATGCCAACTAGATTTTATAGAGGAACAGTTAGATTCCCCTTACATCATAGAAGTAGCTAAGGTGAAACAGATCACATTTGGTACAGTATATAGGAATTGCCTGTTGACACTTAATGGTCATACATTCACCATCCAGTTGATACCAATGGAGTTGGGTAGTTTCACATCATTGTTGGAATGGATTGGCTTTCTTCTAAACGAGTGGAAGTCATCTATTCTCAAAAGCTGCTTCGAGTTCCATTGCCGAATGATCGCGCATTGGAAGTTAGAGGGGATCAAGCAAAACGAAGTATCAAAATTATCTCTTGCATAAAGGCACGTAAGTGTCTACAGAAGCAGTGCGTGGCGTTCCTGGCTCATGTGGTGGAAAAGGAGAAAAAAGAAAAATATTCAAGACGTCCCAGTAGCGAAAGAGTATCCGGAAGTATTTCCGGAAGACCTACCAGGTTTGCCTCCTGCGCGACTGGTAGAGTTTCTTATTTACTTAGTTCCTGGAGCAACTCCTGTTGCTAAATCTCCTTACAGGTTAGCACCTTCAGAGATGCAGGAATTGTCAAATCAATTACAAGAGCTACTTGTTAAAGGTTTCATCAGACCAAGCTACTCACCTTGGGGAGCTCCGGTTTTGTTCGTGGAGAAGAAAGACGGATCGTTTCGAATGTGCATAGACTACCGTGAGATGAACAAGCTAACCGTCAAGAATCGGTATCCATTGCCGAGGATTGATGATTTGTTTGACCAACTGCAAAGAGCACAATACTTCTCAAAGATTGACTTGCGGTCGGGATATCATCAGCTCAGAGTTCAGGACGAGGATATACCAAAGACGGCGTTTCGAACCAGATACGGGCATTACGAATTCATGGTGATGGCTTTCGGATTGACGAACGCACCAGAGGTTTTCATGGATCTCATGAACCGAGTGTGCAAGCCGTATTTGGATCAGTTTGTCATTGTATTTATTGATGACATACTGATTTATTCCAAAAGCAAAGCAGATCATGAGCAACCTCTCAGGAAGATCTTGGAGCCGTTGAAGGAAAAGAAACTTTATGCCAAATTCTCTAAGTGTGAATTTTGGCTAACAGAAGTTCAATTTCTGGGTCATGTGGTCAACAGCGAGGGAAGACTCGTAGATCCTGCCAAGATCGAGGGGATAAAGAACTGGGATACTCCGAAGACACTGACGGAGATACGGTCTTTTCTAGGATTGGCAGGTTATTATAGAAGGTTTATCTCTAACTTTTCTAAGATAGCTTTGCCCCTCACTAAGCTAACCTAGAAAAGTGAACCGTTTGTCTGGGAGCAAAAACAAGAAGATGCTTTCCAGACATTGAAACAGAAATTATGTGATGGTCCAATTTTATCTCTCCTAGAAGGATGTGATGACTTTGTTGTTTATTGTGATGCCTCCCATCAGGGACTTGGTTGCATGATGATGCAACGGGACAAAGTCATCGCTTATGCATCAAGATAGTTAAAGGTTCATGAGAAGAACTACACTACTCATGATCTTGAACTGGGAGCTGTAATCTTCGCATTGAAGATTTGGAGACATTATTTATACGGCACCAAGTGTACCATATTTACTGATCACAAGAGTCTGCAACACATTTTTGATCAGGAGGAACTCAACTTGAAACAGTGTTGTTGGGTTGAACTTCTAAATGATTATGACTGTGTAATCATGTACCATCCGGGAAAGGCGAACGTTGTAGCTGATGCCTTGAGCCGGAAGGAACGGGTCAAACCCTTGCGCGTTAAAGCAATGGGAATGACTGTGCAGACGAGCTTACAAGACAAAATTATTCAAACCCAACAAGAATCAGTGGATCGAGGAAATCTGAAGAAGGAACCTGACTGTGTAGCAGAGAAAGAGTTTGACACTAAGCCTGACAGAGTGATTTACTACCGGGAGCGTATATGGATTCCGGCGGTAGACGAATTGATAACACTTATCTTCGATGAAGCACACAAGACTAAATACTCTGTTCGTCCAGGCGCCGCTAAAATATACCAAGACTTGCGCGGATTTTATAGGTGGCCGGGAATGAAGAAAGACATCACCTAGTACGTAAGTCGATGTCTTACGTGTGAGAAAGTAAAGGCGGAACACCAGAAACCATCCGGGTTACTGAGATTCCACTCTAGAAGTGGGAGAAAATAGCTATGGACTTCATTACCAAGCTACCCCGCACTTCCAATGGTCATGATACAATTTGGGTGATCATCGATCATTTGACCAAATCTGATCACACTTACCAATGCGTGAAACCTTCACGATGGATAAACTGGCAAGACTGTACATCAATGAGATAGTGGTACGCTACGGGGTGCCATTATCTATTATCTCTGATAGAGACAGCAGATTCACATCAAGGTTCTGGCAATCTTTACAGAAATCTCTAGGGACGCAGTTAAATCTGAGTACAGCTTTCCATCCACAAACGGAAGGTCAAAGCGAACGTACTATTCAGACCCTGGAGGATATGTTAAGAGCCTGTGTGTTGGATTTCGGTGGAAATTGGGATTCTTATTTGCCATTGATTTAATTCTCCTACAACAACAGTTATCATAGTAGCATCAGATGTGCATCGTTCGAGGCTTTATAAATGTCTATCACCGATCTGTTGGACTGAAGTTGGAGACAACCGCATGACTGGGCCAGAGCTTATTCAGGATACTACGGATTTGCCCAGATTCAACGAAGATTACAAGCTACAAGAAGCCGACAAAAGAGGTACGCTGACAAACGACGCAAGCCGTTGGAATTCTAAGTGGGAGACCGTGTCATGTTGAAGGTATCCCCATGAAAGGTGTAGTCCGTTTTGGGAAGAAAGGCATGTTAGCACCACGATACGTGGGACCGTTCGAGATCCTCGAACGTATTGGTCCTCTGGCGTATAGACTGAGATTACCAGATGAACTCAGTGGTGTGCATGACGTGTTTCACGTCTCGAACTTAAAGAAATGCCTTGTCGACGAGTCACTTGTCATTCCGATTGAAGAAATTCAAGTCAACGAACAGTTACATTTTATCGAGGAACCTTTGGAGATTATGGATCGCAAAGTTAAACAACTAAGGCAAAGCCGTATTCCGATCGTAAAGGTTCATTGGAACTCAAAGTGCGGACCAGAGTTTACTTGGGAACGCGAAGATCACTTGAAGTCCAAGTATCCCCAACTGTTTATAGAGGAAGACGTACCTGATAAAAAATCTTAAATTTCGGGACGAAATTTCTCTAACAAGGGGAGACTGTAACATCAATGCCGGAACCGTACCGGAACAATGATCTCAAACAGTAACATGAACAGTAATCTGGTACGAACTATATGCTTTTCATTGTATGTCATGTTCAATATCATATGTCATTATCATTTCATGTTATCAAACAGCGAATTCAGAATCATTTCAGAGAAACAAAACTCAGAAAACATGGTTCATCAGTCAGATATTATCTGACAACACAGAACCATCATGTGATTATTTGTTAGTATTTATTATGTTTAAACGTATGTGAAGCCTTACAGAAAAAAACAACACGGATGTCGTTACGTTAATGCTAAATCGACGAATTATTCGTATAGGTGACGATCTGTACTAATAAATCTGAAATTTTAACGTTCTGAATGATATCCGATAATTAGAAAACATTATTGAAAAATGTAGTTATCGTCGTGTTCGTACGGGCGACGATTCGAACGAATACGCGCAACGACTGTACGATTCGATTTTAAAACAAATAAATTTAATGTTTTGGAAAATTTAAAATAAACGAAAGATATTAGTTAATTTATAGGAATAACCACCTAATATAATTTTGTAAATCTTATTTTATAAACCGAGTCGTTCGTTATGAAAATCTACGAAGAACCGACAAATTACGGGAAACCGAGGGAAACCGAACCAACCGGGTATGGGAAGCCATTTAATGAGTTCATTAAATGTCACAAGCACCTCCACCAACCTCCTTCTTTCACAAAATTTCGTCATTCTCTCTCTCTAGAAATCCTCTACCTTCTCTCTAAGATTTTTCACTCATTTCTACACGAAATCGCGAGTTCTTGGGGTCAAAACGACCACCATCATCTATAGATCACGGAAGTACAAATGATTCAAGATTTTATCCGTCTATTTGAGATAAATCTCCATTTTATTTTCGGTTTTCGGTGTGAAACCCGATTCTATTAACATGTTGTTGTTGTAACCGGCCTAAGCATCTAGAAAACCTTAGGATAAACACCTGCACGCAACTAGGAGACTCTACGTACTAACCTGTAACAGGTTAGGGACGAAGATGAAGAGGTTGAGGGCTGGTCGATGTACAGGTTTGTGGGAGCTGCTGTAGCCGAACCTTATGGACGAACCTTCTATGGGCGACTCTGCATAGAATGGTCGAACCCTAGGTAACTAACAAAGCGTTTCAGCCGAACCCTCCTCAGCCGAAACATCTATCCCAGTCGAACCTTGAGGGGGATGCGAACCAGAGAGCTGCGAACCTAGGAATATTCCTATGAAAGTGCCGAACCTTGGGTCGCTAAACCTTAATTGAGCCGAACCTTCTTTTGTTAGCAATAGGTTCGCTGGTCTTGGGCACCTTGAACTTAGTTATTAACGAAAAATAGTGATGCAAGGGCTATTGAGTGCATGGGAACACACATACATGTGCGTGCAACAAATAATCTTGTGCATGTGTGCATGGGAATTCAGTATAGGTGCATGGGGGCATACTAAGAACCATTTTAAATATAAAGTGTAATTAGGTTGTTCATGGGATTAGAATTTTATAACAAGAGCTTTCTTTAAAACACCTTAACAATTCAACATGGGTTGTTAATATCTATTGAGCTACATTGACACTTGGGAAAATTCTTATGAAATCATGAAAATTAAAAGGAAACCCTAAGGGTGGGTGTTGATTTAAACGTTAACACTAAAGCCTTAGGAAATTCATGAGACGTATAACTAACTTAGATGATTTAATAATCTATGTCGAATCATTCAAAGGATTTGAGTTGTAATCATGTGGGAAATCAAGGAATAGCGAAGAGCCGAAGTGGGCCCAATGGGCTTAACTAAGGCCCATCATATGTTAAAGGATATTTTAGTTAAAGTTAATGATGTTTTAATAAAAGAAAATGATTTATAAGTTTTAATTAATTAATTAAATGATTTTCTAAATTAATGCTTAACTTAAAATAAATTAAAAATTTGAAACATGCTAATTAAGACTGGTTATTATTAATTGTTGGGATACGGGTTACAAAGAAGTATTTAAGTTAGACTAGTTAGATTAAATCTTAGAATCAAATAAGCAACATATGACACTTAGTTGAACACTGAGACCAAACCTTAGATACGACGACTAATACTTATACTTATCGTATTCGAATTCTTTTAAAACAACTCGGGAACTGCAGATACTTAGTCTACAGACAACGAGCGCGCATTTTGTGGTAAATCATTTGCATTGCAACACAGGTGAGTTCATTGCCCCTTTCTAAACGTTTTTGTTTTCAAACGCGAGGCTGAGAAGCATGCGTAAATTATTTTCGCGCGATTATATTTACTTGAATGCTTTTACTTAACATATGTTTGCTCGTATAATTGTTAACCTAGATTCTGGTTAGGTATACAATATACAAGAATGCAAAGTAAATTATTTATTCCTTATGAGTAAATAACTATTTAAAGTGAAAGAACTATTTTCAAATATCTATTTTCAAAGGACTAAAGATCTTAAACAAAGAACTATTTCAAAGCTCTAATTTCAAAGAACTAACAGTCTAATCAAAGTATTATTTTTGGTGTTGTGTTGTCAAAGAACTAACGATCTATTTCAAAGAACTATGTACAAAAGAACTCTTTTAAGGATCGGACTGGGAAATATCAAAGATAGCACGTGCCATTCTCAGGTTTGAAAGATGTCCTAGCTAGACTGATCGAATATGAAACGCATGTTTGATGGTATTTACAGTATTCCCTAACTGTTTTGAGGAACCTCTGGGAAATGCTCAAAGATAACATGTGTCAAAGAACTAAATAACTATACGAACTATGGACGGTCTAAAGAACTATAAAAGCATGTATATCAAAAGATGTCCTAGCTAGACTGATTGATTATAGGTCGCATGTTTGATGAGGTTTACAGCTCTCCTCTACTACTAAGAACCTTGATTGCTAGAATAGTGTACTCGAGTTGACCAAGTCCCAATCATTAGGTCTTAGATTTTATTAAATTTTTATTTATTTATTTAGCTAAGCATTTATTGAATTGTTTCTACAAATGCTATGGTTGATCATGACTACGTGATGAACTTAAGGAATCAATAGAGATTTCAAAGTGTATTTACAGGGACAAAGAACTGAAGAACTAATGGGTTAATGGTATGGGTAAAAATGCTTAATTATCATTAACAACAATGTCCTATGTGGGTTAGTATGTGGTGGGATGGCGTTAGGGCGTGTTTTAGGCTCGACCCTTTCGTATGCCCTATATATAAGCATACCGATCTGGATTATACATGTGATGTTAATGAGATTAAAGTTGTTACCCAAGGGATTTACAAATGTTTTTGCATGTATGTTAGAACTTTGGTGGAATGGAAGTGAATGGTAGGTAAAAATGCTTAATTATCATTAGCAACAATGTTATATGTGGTTTAGTATGTGGTGGGATGGCGTCTGGGCGGGTTGTAGGCTCGACCCTTTCGTATGCCCTGTATATAAGCATACCGAACTGGATATTACAGATGAAGTTAATGAGGTTAGGGTTTTTTGTTGATACATGTTTTGTCCCTAGTTCAGTTTTTGTAACTCTTATCATGTAATGTTCAAATTATTAATGGAAGTTGTCTTTCTATATTGATCTTAATGTTTAATATTGATTATATGATTGTGTTATTGGTTGATTTGATTTATTATATATTTGAGTATGAGTATGGTTCATTCGGCTGAATGACTCTATCGAATGAAGTCATTCGCCGAATGAAACCAGAGTATGTCTAGTCAGCGAATGAGTCATTCGCCGAATGACTCATTCGACTGATTTATCATTCGACAGATGCCATTCGCCGAATGAGTTGCTTCGGCCTCTCATTCGGCCGAATGTCGACTGCCTATATATACAAGTTCAAATCATTTCAACCTTAACTTTTCAGAGCCCTCCTTCTCCCCTGAGACTCAAGTGTCAAAACCCTAGAAGATTTGAGCGGTTCTTGATCATCCAAGTTCGATTCTCAACCCGTGGTGTTCGATCGTTGCTTCCACGTTGTTCCTACAACCTCGGATCACCACGGTTTCTGTTGGTTTCGATTGCAAAACCCTGGAATAGGATTCCGCACTATTCCAGAGGCTGTCGAGTAGTTTTACATTGGATTCGGATTGTTTCCGAGCTCCCGATCGGTCCAACAAAGTGGTATCAGAGCTTTGGCTCTTGAATCTACTCGATTTCCACTCAAAATCATCAGATCTGAGTTTCCCAAAACCCTGATTTTCGTAACTTCCAAAAACCCTATTTTTCTTGCTTTCCAAGTTACTATTTCATTGAAAAAACCAAGGGTTTTTGCGGTTTGATTGCCCTAATACTTTCCCAATTGGCTTTTTATCATGTCTTGAACTTCTGTACCAAATTTGGTGCTTAAATCTGGTCAAAATCGCAAGTTATCACGATTTTCGTTGCTGAAAACCCCAGATCGCCGAATGACATTGGCGGCCGAATAAGTTCAGCCGAATAGCCCCTCATTCGCCGAATAGGTCTCATTCGGCGAATAGCTCCTTCGCCATTGTCATTCGCCGAATAAGCCTATACTCTACTCTCATTCGGCGAAAGAGCTCATTCGATATGTCATTCGCCGAATAGGTCATTCGATCATTTCATTCGCCAGTTGTCATACTCAGCCTTCATTCGCCAGTTTCTGTTCATTCGGCCCCCGACATTCGCCAAAACCAGTTCATTCGCCAGTCCTTCCTAAAATTTTTCTAAGTGTTGAATCTTATTACTTCTGATCAAATGGAGGATCTAGCACTCATGGCTAACCAAAACCATCGCATTCAGACTCTCTTGTTGACAGAGAATGAGACAGGGAACTCAAACAAAGCTCCTAAGTTGTTGACTTTAGATGATTACCCTCACTGGAAGTATAGATTTGAGATCCACATCAATGGGGTGGATACAAATCTGTGGATGATGATAGAAGGAGGTTACTTGAGGCCTTTGAACGAGGATGGTACTCCTATGCTTGTTACAAGAATGACCGAGCCTCAAAGGAAGCTGTATGACTATGAGAAGAAAGCATATGCCATTCTGTCACAGTCCATTGCTACAGATATCTTTAATCAATTTAGACAGTTTACATCTTCCAAATACCTCTGGGATGCCTTACAACAAAGATATGAGGGGAATGATGCGTTGAAGAGCATTAAGTCTAAAGCTTTGAGAAAAGAATTCAACAGCTTTATGTATGTGGGTAATGAGTCCCTTGATGAACTGATTGCTAGGTTTTATCATCTGTTGAGTGAGTTGTTCAATCATGAGGTCAAAACTACAACTCAAGAGAAGATTCAGTGTTTAGCAGATGCTTTACCTTCAAAGTGGGAATCCTTCTTGATGGTACTCAAGCAAAATCCGATGATGGCTCATATGGACATCAATGATTTCATTCAGAAGCTAAAAGAGCAGGAGATAGAGAACAAATGGAAGGCCAAGAGAGTTGTGCAAGTTCAAGATCCTTCTCTATACTACTCCACTCCCACAGTTGATAAATCCACAACTCATGCTCCTCTGAAGACTGCTTTTGTTTCTAAAACATCTGAAGCTCCATCTGCAGCTCAGATACATTTCAGTCAATCTTCTTCATCAAGTTCACAACAAGAGCTTCATCAGCCTACCGCAAGTCTAAAAACAGAGAACTTTGACAAGGTCACAGTAGAGAATGCAAAAGAGCATATGTGTCTTCTGTCAACATTGGTTAGCTCATATGATGGATTAGTTGCTGGTCAGATCGGCAATCCATATTTGACCAATGATGATTACTCTCAGATTGATCCTGATGACATGGAGAGAATTGACATTATGTGGGCATTGGCTAGTGCAGTTAGGAGAGCAAAGGAGTTTGTAAAAAGGACTGGGAAGGATATCAATCTAAACAAGGAGTCCAAGTTTGGATTTGATATGGCATCTGTCACATGCTACAACTGTGGTGAGAAGGGTCACTTTGCCAGGCAGTGCAAACAGCCAAAGAAAGCAGGGAACAAAAACCCATTTCAGCATCAGAAATCAGCTCCTGCCAATTCGGAAAGGAGACTAGTTCCCATTGATTCTCCTTCTCAAGTTGGATCTTCATCCTCTGCTAGTAAAGCTTTAATGGTTCAACAGGATGAAGGGGTGAACTGGGACTTCAGGTTTAATGTTGATAAAGAAGATCAAGATAAAGCTTGTGTGGCAGAGATTCAGCAGTCTGAAGATCATGATGGGGAAAGCATTCAGGAAGATTCATTGATGAATGATGACAAGATCTCAAGTACAGATTCAGACAATCAAGATTCTAATGGTGAAGCTGATGACATTTCCACTCAATTTGCCTTGATGGTAAATTCTTCTGCTTCTTCAGAATCTGAACAGGTATACACTGACTGTTCATCTTCACATTCTGATTGTTTCAATTGTGTTGACCTTAGGAGTAAGGTTCTTGCTTATCAAAAGCATAACAGTGACTTGATGACCGATCTCGACCTATTCATTGAAGCAAATAAAGTTTTAAAATCTAATGAAAAAGATTTTCAAATTAAAATTGATCTTTTAAATCGACAACTGCATGAGGCCGAGATTGCTGTTCTGAACAAGCAAGATGCTATAACTTCTTATCTCAATACCATCAATGAGATCAAGAAGAAGTTAGCAATAGTTGAATGTGATTATGAGACTCTAGGTCAGAAGCTCAAGAGCTATGAAAGATCTTCTTATATCATTGAGCATATGATCAGTAGGGGTACTGATCAGGGGAAGGCACAGGTTAATTATAAAAATTGTCCTCCACCAATCCTCAATGCCTTTGTCAATACTCCAAACGACAAAGATGTAAAGGATTTTCAAGTTACTACTTCGTTAGTAATTGATCCAGTCTGTCTGAGTACAAATCAGAGTTCATCACAGACTAAGGAATCAAGGGTGGATGGAGTTGTTGAAGATTGGGTCTCTGATTCCGAGGATGAATCAGATTATTCACCTAAGCACAGTACTCCTAGGAATCAAACTCCTGTAGTCATGAAAGGTGACCCAATCTCCAAATCAAAGATTTACAAAGAATTATGCTTTGTTAAATCTTCACAAGGGTCTGAAGCTGATTGTGTTACTAAATCAGCTCTGTTTGGTAACAAAGGGAGAAAGGGTTTGGGTTTTGATTCAGATTGTCAGAAATCAAATGTTTTTAAATCAACTAAAAAATCATTTTCTGATTTAAAACATTTTCATAAAAAAGGTGACAAAGTTTGTTTTGAATGTGGTGAGTCATGGCACATTGTGAGATTTTGCCCTCAGTTGATCAGACCTAAGGTTGTGCCTTTTAAAAACTTAAAATCTGTCGGTAAAATCTGTACCTAAGTCTGTTCAACAAAAGTCTAAATCTCCCATTCAGTCTAAGACTTCAAACAAGGGAAAAGGAAATTTGGAAACTTTGGATGTTCCAAATGTGGTTAAAGTTAACCAATCAAAATTATCATCCATTTATCTGAAAACCTCCTTTGATAAAAATGCAATTTGGAAAGTTAAATCATCTGAGGATTCTGTTCCAAAAATTTCAGATAAACCTCTTCCTAAAGGAAAATGGATCGATGTTTGGATCCGAGACTCTATGGGTCAACCCAAGACTGTAAAGGCTTGGGTTCCCAAAGTAAACTGATTATCTCTTTATTGTGCAGGTTGCCCCAAAAGCTGGAGTTAACAGCACTTGGATCGTTGATAGTGGGGCTTCCAGACACATGACTGGTGATATTTCTCTGCTCACCAATGTGAATGCAGTTCGAGGTGGCTATGTTGCCTTTGCTGGAGACAAAGGTGGTTTTATTACAGGAGAGGGAATTCTGACAAATGGACAGGTTTCATTCGATAATGTCAGATACGTTAAACAGCTGGAAAACAACCTCCTGTCAGTTTCTCAGATTTGTGACAAAGAGTACAAGGTCTTATTTGATGATTCAAAATGTTACATTCTCAAGCAAGGTGTTAAGATACCTGAAGATTGGATTTTGATATCTGCTCCGAGGAAGCAAGATTTGTATGTTCTCAATATGGCCACAGCTTCAACAACATCCTCCACAGCTTCATGTTTTATGACAAAGGCAACTGAGAAAGATTCAATCCTTTGGCATAAGAGGATGGGCCATTTGAGTTTACGTAAGATGAATCATTTGGTACACAACAGTCTTGTTGAGGGAGTTAGCTTGAAGAATTTTAAGCTGTCTGATATCTGTGTATCCTGCAAGAAAGGGAAGCAAGCCAAGCAGTCTCATAAGCTGAAAAAGTTTCATTCAATCAATGTTCCTCTTGAGCTTCTCCACATGGACTTATTTGGTCCTGTGAATCGGAAGAGTATAGCTGGAGATCAGTACTGTCTTGTCATCACTGATGAGTATTCCAGATACTCTTGGGTTTTCTTTTTAAAGGAGAAATCTGAGACATTTGATTGCATTCATGTTTTGGTTACCAAACTTGAATCACTTTATAAGCTCAAGATTCGTCAGTTTCGAACTGATAATGGAACGGAGTTCAAAAATCACAACATGGAGAATTTTTGTAATGCAAGAGGCATTGTGCAACAATTTAGTGCTCCATACGCTCCACAAATGAATGGTGTTGCTGAACGCAAGAACAGGACATTGATTGAGGCTGCTAGAACCATGCTTGCTGATTCTTCTCTGCCGGTTCAATTCTGGAACGAAGCTGTAGCTAATGCGTGTTATACACTGAACCGGGTACTTATTGTGAAGAGACATGGGAAGACTTGTTTTGAACTGCTCCATAACAGAAAGCCAAATCTTAAGTATCTAGAACCATTTGGTGCTCCATGCACTATGCTTAAGAAACATGAGCAGGGCAAGTTCAATGAAAAGGTGGAAGAAGGGTACTTTCTTGGGTACATCACTCCAAATAAACGAGTTTACAACATTGCAACTCATAATGTGGAGGAGTGGTATCATGTGGATGTTCAGAAATACACAATCCCCCCACCTGGAAAAGGGCCAGATTGGATGTTTGATTTTCCAGTCTTTTTGATTCATTCAATATGCCTCCCATGTATTCAGATGAAGATGTTGCTGTTCAGATGCTGTATGATGTACAGAATGCAACCTATGAAACTTCTCAAGCTACATCTGCATCGGGTCCCTCTACACAGCTAAATGATGACAGCTCAGACACAGATGACAATCCTCCAGCTGCTCCTGAACCAGTTGTTGATAACCTTGTACCTGGTCTTGAGGATTTGAATTTGAATAACTTAGATCCTGAGGTTGAAGTTCCCGCTCATCCTGTTGGAAGAATCAATCGTATTCATCCTCAAGACAACATTATTGGGAGTCCTTTAGATGGAGTGAAAACTCGAAGTCAGATTTCTTCAGGTGGTCTTGCGGACATTCTTGATTTTGCAGATGTAAGCTTTTGTGCTCATTCCTGCTTTATCTCTCAAGTTGAACCGCGTACTGTCACTGAAGCCCTCAAGGAAGAATCATGGGTTGATGCTATGCAAGAGGAACTTTTGCAGTTCAAAAAGTTAGGGGTCTGGCAATTAGTTGATAGACCTAAAGGTGCAAAAGTCATTGGCACTCGATGGGTTCTTCGTTGCAAGAAAGATGATCACGGGATCATAGTGCGAAACAAGGCACGTTTGGTGGTTCAAGGATTCAGACAGATAGAGGGGTTGGACTACAATGAGGTGTTTGCTCCAGTTGCTCGACTCGAAGCCATTCGTATCTTCTTGGCTTATGCATCCTTTAAAAAATTCAAGGTCTATCAAATGGATGTTAAGAGTGCGTTCCTTCACGGTGTTATCAGTGAAACCGTATATGTCAGTCAACCTCCCGGGTTTGAGGATCCATTGCATCGTGACCAAGTCTACAAGCTAGACAAGGCCTTATATGGATTGCATCAAGTTCCGCGAGCGTGGTATGAGACACTTTCTGCTCACCTTCTGAACAACGGGTTCAGAAGAGGTGTCATTGACTGCACATTATTCATCCGTGAGAAGGACAGTGATTTACTCTTGGTGCAAGTGTATGTGGACGACATAATTTTTGGTTCCACAAATGATAGTCTGTGCAAGGAATTCGAGAAGGTTATGAAAGAAAAATTTGAAATGAGTTCGATGGGAGAGATGAAATTTTTCTTGGGTTTGCAGGTGGATCAGTCTGAGGCAGGGATTTTTATTCATCAAACCAAATACGTTGGTGACATTCTGAGCCGGTTCAGTATGTCTGATGCCAAGCCTGCTGGTACCCCACTGGCTGTTAATCACGGGATTACTCCAGATGAAAAGGGGAGTTAATTGATGCCACTCTGTACCGAGGAATGATCGGATCTCTCATGTATCTTACTGCTTCTCGGCCAGATATCATGTTCGCTACTTGCTTGTGTGCACGCTATCAATCAAAGCCAAGAGTATCTCACCTCATTGCTGTCAAAAGGATTATGCGTTATCTGAAGGGTACACCGGAATTTGGCTTATGGTACCCTAATGATGATAACTTTGAGCGTACTGCATATAATGATTCAGATTATGGCGGATGCAAGAGAGATTTCAAGTCAACATCTGCAGGATGTCAGTTCTTTGGAAACCGATTGGTCACCTGGCAGTGCAAGAAGCAGACGTCGGTGTCTACTTCAACCTATGAATACCGGAAGAGATGGGTAAACTTTCAACCACAGCAGCCAGAAAGATATTATTTGCCAGAGATTGACGGAGATACCCGCAAGCATAAAGTCATCCTGAAGTGGCTTCCTCCTAAAGTCATGAAGAAGATTCCATTACGGAAGATGCGACAGGACTTTATGGAGGGCTTCCGATGGTGGTACTATGATGGGAGAACTGGTGAGGCTGTGATAGTTCTGTGCAAAGACAAACAGTGGGAGACTGTTAGGATTTTTGATCCTATGTGGTTGACTAACTTGTCCCACAAAGATGTTATTGCACTGTATCGTCACCAGATTTTCTTCGACGTACAGGATATGGAACAGGCACTTCAGTTTATGAGAGTGATCCGAATCTGCATATGCTTAAAGGTTCACGCTGGAGCTGATTGGAAAGCAATCTCGGCTAAGTATTTGAAGAAAGACATTTCCAAGAGTTGAACTAGGTCCAAGGGGGAGTTTGTTGATACATGTTTTGTCCCTAATTCAGTTTTTGTAACTCTTATCATGTAATGTTCAAATTATTAATGGAAGTTGTCTTTCTATATTGATTTTAATGTTTAATATTGATTATATGATTGTGTTATTGGTTGATTTGATTTATTATATATTTGAGTATGAGTATGGTTCATTCGGCCGAATGACTCTATCGAATGAAGTCATTCGCCGAATGAAACCAGAGTATGTCTAGTCAGCGAATGAGTCATTCGCCGAATGACTCATTCGACTGATTTATCATTCGACAGATGCCATTCGCCGAATGAGTTGCTTCGGCCTCTCATTCGGCCGAATGTCGACTGCCTATATATACAAGTTCAAATCATTTCAACCTTAACTTTTCAGAGCCCTCCTTCTTCCCTGAGACTCAAGTGTCAAAACCCTAGAAGATTTGAGCGGTTCTTGATCATCCAAGTTCGATTCTCAACCCGTGGTGTTCGATCATTGCTTCCACGTTGTTCCTACAACCTCGGATCACCACGGTTTCTGTTGGTTTCGATTGGAAAACCCTGGAATAGGATTCCGCACTATTCCAGAGGCTGTCGAGTAGTTTTACATTGGATTCGGATTGTTTCCGAGCTCCCGATCGGTCCAACATTTTTTTATCGAAAAAGGGTTACAAATCTATTTTTCAAATACTAAACTATATGAACTCACCAACCATGTGTTGACTTGATCTTTTTGCATGACTTCTCAGGTGACGAACAGGTTAATTAAGAAGTTATTGCTTTTGGACTAGGACTTCAGATAGAGGACCTAGTATTTTTGGGCCTGCATACTTTTGGAACATTATTATACAATATATTTTGTATATCTTGTGCAGATACAAGATAGAAAATTTATGATGTTGATGGTATATTTACATTGTTAAATTATGAACGATACTGATGTAATTTAACTTTGTAATTCTATTCTATTTAGCATTTCTCATTCATATCATGCGCAATGTAAAGAATCTGATTATCATGATTATCATTCACGATATCGCGCCCCGGGAACCTTCCGCCCAACGGGGAAATCGATCCAACCCGTCGGCTCGGGGTGAGACAGATTGGTATCAGAGCCATGGTTATAGAGAAACATAGGTCACTTATTTAAACGGTTTGGCCTAGACTATAACCTAGGGACCCTGCACGTTGAGAACATAGCACTTAAGACTTTATTTGCATTGTGTCTTCAGCATTTGATCACTGCACTAACTGATAATTATATTGGTTATGATCAGAATGCCGCCACGAAGACAACCTCCTCTGTTCCCACCACCACATGATTTGGCTCCACACTCGTCAACACCAACCCCAGCGGATTCACCACCGCCACCTCCTCCTCCACTTAACCCACCTCCAGATCCGAGCACGACACAGATACTGGATCCTGCTACCGTTGCTCTGGCAACCTTACTGAGCAGTCAGCTGACTAACCAGCTGAAGGAGGTGATACCGGATATGCTTAACCGTATCCGGAACGACAGCAACAACACTAGTAACACATCAGGAGAAGCCAGTGGGAATACTGGCGATTCATCTCACAACTCCAAAAGACATTTGTAGGATGTAAGCCGACCAGTTTTAGCGGGACTGTAGGAGCCATTGGATTAATCCAATCGATAGAAAAGATGGAGACTACTCTGGATATTAGCAGCTGTCCAGAGCACCGTAAAGTTCGCTACTCTGCTGGATCTTTCAACAAGCAAGCTTTGACCTGGTGGAACTCACAGATCAATGCCAGGGGAAGAGAAGAAGCTATGGCGATGCAATGGGAAGAGTTCACGACATTGCTGAGAACTGAGTTTTGCCCCTAGAACGACCTGCAGAAACTGGAGGTTGAATTGTCTAACCATGTGATGAAAGGTGCAGACCACATGGGATACACCACCCGTTATCATGAGTTAGATGCTTTGGTGCCAGATATGGTACCGACTCTGGAGAAACAGATTGACAGGTAAGTATGCGGGCTACCTGTTTGCATACAAGGATTAGTGGTTGCAGCAAATCCTGTCACTGTGGAGTCAGCTGTTAGTCTATCAGGGAGACTTACCGACCTGATGGTAGTCTCTGGAACTCTTAAGAAAGAGGTAGACTCCGGCAAGAACAAGGAAGATTCATCTAAGAAACCTCATCATCACCCCAAGAAGAAACAAAAGGTCATCAAGAACTACACGATGGCCACACCTCTCAACCAAGTAGCAGTTGTACCATAAAACCTAACAGAAAACCCTACACTGGTACATATCCTCTGTGCGCCAAGTGTCAATATCATCATGCTGGTAATACTCCCTGCAAACAATGTACGGGATGTGGACGAAAGGGCTATTGGGTCCAACATTGCCGAATGACACCAAACCAAGCAGTCAACAATGCTGCTTTAGCTCTCCCTCCACCAGCCAATCAGAACAACGGTGGATGCTATAACTGTGTCGAACCGGGCCACTTTGCAAAGAACTGCCCGAAGAAAGCACAACAGGCAGTCCAAGCACCCCGTGGAAGAGTTGTCGCTATAGGAGCTCCAGTTGCACGCCAAGAGCCGAATGTGGTAACTGGTACATTTCTCTTACATGACTTTTATGTATTTGTTCTATTTGATACTGGTAACTGGTACAGTTAGATTCCCCTTACATCATAGAAGTAGCTAACGGGAAACAAATCACAGTTAGTACATTATACAGGAATTGCCCTTTGACACTTAATGGTCATACATTCACCATCGACATGATACCGATGGAGTTGGGTAGTTTCGACATCATTATTGGAATGGATTGGCTTTCTTCCAAACGAGTGGAAGTCATCTGTTCTGAAAACCTGCTTCAAGTTTCATTGCCGAATGATCGCGCATTGGAAGTTAGAGGGGATCAAGCAAAACGAAGTATCAAAATTATCTCTTGCATAAAGGCGCGTAAGTGTCTATAGAAGCAGTGCGTGGCGTTCCTGGTTCATGTGGTGGAAAAGGAGAAAGACAAGAAAAATATTCAAGACGTACTAGTAGTGAAAGAGTATCCGGAAGTATTTCCGGAAGACCTACCAGGTTTGCCTCCTGCATGACCGGTAGAGTTTCGCATTTACTTAGTTCCTGGAGCAACTCCTGTTGCTAAATCTCCTTACAGGTTAGCACCTTCAGAGATGCAGGAATTGTCAAATCGATTACAAGAGCTACTTGAAAAAGGTTTCATCAGACCAAGCTACTCACTTTGGGGAGCTCCGGTTTTGTTCGTGAAGAAGAAAGACGGATCGTTTCGAATGTGCATAGACTACCGCGAACTGAACAAGCTAAGCATCAAGAATCGGTATCCATTGCCGGGGATTGATGATTTGTTTGACCAACTGCAAGAAGCACAATTCTTCTCAAAGATTGACTTGCGGTCTGGATATCATCAGTTCAGAGTTCAAGACGAGGATATACCAAAGACGACGTTTCGAACCAGATACGAGCATTACGAATTCATGGTGATACCTTTCGAATTGACGAATGCACCAGCGGTTTTCATGGACCTCATGAACCGAGTGTGCAAGCCGTATTTTGATCAGTTTGTCATTGTCTTTATTGATGACATACTGATTTATTCCAAAAGCAAAGCAGGTCAAGAGCAACATCTCAGGAAGATCTAGGAGCTGTTGAAGGAAAAGAAACTTTATGGCAAATTCTCTAAGTGTGAATTTTGGCTAAGAGGAGTTCAATTTCTGGGTCATGTGGTCAACAGTGAGGGAATACACGTAGATCCTGCCAAGATCCAGGCGATAAAGAACTGGGATACTCCGAAGACACCGACGGAGATACGGTCTTTTCTGAGATTGGCAGGTTATTATAGAAGGTCTATCTCAAACTTTTCTAAGATAGCTTTGCCCCTCACTAAGCTAACCCAGTAAAGTGAACCGTTTGTCTGGGAGCAGAAACAAGAAGATGCTTTCCAGATATTGAAACAGAAATTATGTGATGCTCCAATTCTATCTCTCCCAGAAGGATGTGATGACTTTGTTGTTTATTGTGATGCCTCCCATCAGGGACTTGGTTGCATGATGATGCAACGGGACAAAGTCATCGCTTATGCATCAAGACATTTAAAGGTTCATGAGAAGAACTACACTACTCATGATCTTGAACTAGGAGCTGTAATCATCGCATTAAAGATTTGGAGACATTATTTGTACGGCACCAAGTGTACCATATTTACTGATCACAAGAGTCTGCAACACATCTTTGATCAGAAGGAACTCAACATGCGACAGCGTCGTTGGTTTGACCTTCTAAATGATTACGACTGTGTAATCAAGTACCATCCAGGAAAGGCGAACGTTGTAGCTGATGCCTTGAGCCGGAAGGAACGGGTCAAACCCTTGCGCGTCAGAGCACTAGGAATGATTGTGCAGACGAGCTTACGATACAAGATTATTCAAGCCCAACAAGAATCAGTGGATCGAAGAAATCTGAAGAAGGAACTTGACTGTGGAGCAGAGAAACAATTTGAAACTAAGCCTGATGGAGTGATCTACTACCGGGAGCGTATATGGATTCTGGCGGTAGACGAATTGATAAAACTTATCTTCGATGAAGCACACAAGTCTAAATACTCTGTTCATCCAGGCGCCGATAAAATGTACCAAGACTTTCGTGGATTTTATTGGTGGTCGGAAATGAAGAAAAACATTTCCGAGTACGTAAGTGGATGTCTTAAGTTTACGAAAGTAAAGGCGGAACACCAGAAACCATCTGGGTTACTGGAGCAGCCTGAGATTCCACTCTGGAAGTGGGAGCAAATAGTTATGGACTTCATTACCAAGCTACCATGCACTTACAGTGGTCATGATACAATTTGGGTGATCATCGATCGTTAGACCAAATCTGCTCACTTCTTGCCAATGCGTGAAACCTTCACGATGGATAAACTGGCAAGACTGTACATCAATGAGATAGTGGTACGCCACGGTGTGCCATTATCTATTATTTCTGATAGAGACAATATATTCACATCAAGGTTCTGGCAATCTTTACAGAAATCTCTAGGGACGCAGTTAAATCTGAGTACAACATACCATCCATAAACAAACGGTCAAAGCGAACGTACTATTCAGACCCCGGAGGATAAGTTAAGAACCTGTGTGTTGGATTTCGGTGGAAATTGGGATTCTCATTTGCCATTGATTGAGTTTTCCTACAACAACAGTTATCATAGTAGCATCGGATGTGCACCGTTCGAGGCTTTATATGGTCGGAAATGTCGATCACCGATCTGTTGGACTGAAGCTGGAGACAACCGCATAACTGGGCCAGAGCTTATTCACGAAACTACTGATAAGATTGCCCAGATTCAACAAAGATTACAAGCTACAAGAAGCCGACAAAACAGCTACGCTAACAAACGGCGCAAGCCGTTAAGTGGGATACCGTGTCATGTTGAAGGTATCCCCATGGGAAGGTGTAGTCCGTTTTGCTAAGAAAAGCAAGTTAGCACCACGATACGTGGGACCGTTCGAGATCCTCAAACGTATTGGTCCTCTGGCGTATAGACTGAGATTACCAGATTACTGGAACAGTGATCTAAAACAGTAACATGAACAGTAATCAGGTACGAACTATATGATTTTCATTGTATGTCATGTTCAATATCATATGTCATTATCATTTCATGTTATCAAACAGCGAATTCAGAATCATTTCAGAGAAACAAAACTCGAAAAACATGGTTCATCTGTCAGATAATTATCTACCAATACAGAACCATCATGTGATTATTTGTTAGTATTTATTATGTTTAAACGTATGTAATGCCTTACTGAAAAAAACAACACGGATGTCGTTACGTGAATGCTAAATCGACGAATTATTCGTACAGGTGATGATCTGTACGAATAAATCTGAAAGTTTAACATCTGAATGATATCCGATAATTAGAAAACAATATTGAAAAATGTAGTTATCGTCGTGTTCGTACGGGTGTCGATTCGAACGAATACGCGCGTCGACTGTACGATTCGATTTTAAAACGAGTAAATTTAATGTTTTTGAAAATTTAAAACAAACGAAAGATATTAGTTAATTTACTAGGAATAACCACCTAAAATAATTTTGTAAATCTTATTTTATAAACCGAGTCGTTCGTTATGAAAATCTACGAAGAACCGACAAATTACGCGAAACCGAGGGAAACCGAACCAACCGGGTATGGGAAGCCATTTAATGAGTTCATTAAATGTCACAACCACCTCCACCAACCTCCTTCTTTCACACAATTTCGTCATTCTCTCTCTAAAAATCCTCTACCTTCTCTCTAAGATTTTTCACTCATTTCTTCACGAAATCGTGAGTTCTTGGTGTCAAAACAACCACCATCATCTGTAGATCACGGAAGTACAAATGATTCAAACTTTTATTCGTCAATTTAGGGTAAATCTTCGTTTTATTTTCGGTTTTTGGTGTGAAACCCGATTCTATTAACATGTTGTTGTTGTAACCGGCCTAAGCATCTAGGAAACCTTAGGATAAACACCTGCACGCGACTAGGAGACTCTATGTACTAACCTGTAACAGGTTAGGGATGAAGATGAAGCGGTTGAGGGCTGGTCGATGTACAGGTTTGTGGGAGCTGCTGTGGACGAACCTCTCAAGGGTACCGAACCCTAGGAGCAGCCATATGAGATCCACGAACCCACATGATGTCCCGAACCTGTATGGATGGCCGAACCACTACCCGAAGTGGCGAACCTTTGCACGCAGGTCTGAAATAGGCGAACCTTTGGCCTACGAACCTCATATGGCCCAACCTCCCTACTAGTTAGCCGAACCTTATGGACGAACCTTCTATGGGCGACTCTGCATGGAATGGCCGAACCTTAGGCAACCAACAAAGCGTTTCATCCGAACCCTCCTCAGCCGAACCATCTATCCCAGCCGAACCTTGAGGGGGATGAGAACCAGAGAGCTGCGAACCTAGGAATATTCCTGTGAAACTGCCGAACCTTGGGTCGAGCAACCTTAATTAGTCCGAACCTTCTTTTGTTAGCAATAGGTTCGCTGGTCTAGGGCACCTTGAACTTAGTTATTAACGAAACATAGTGATGCAAGGGCTATTGAGTGCATGGGAACACACATACATGTGCGTGCAGGAAATAATCTTATGCGTGTGTGCATGGGAATTCAGTATAGGTGCATGGGAGCATACTATGAACCATTTTAAATATAAGGTGTAATTAGGTTGTTCATGGGATTAGAATTTTTATAACAAGGGCTTTCTTTAAAACACATTCACAATTCAACATGGGTTGTTAATATCTATTGAGCTACATTGACACTTGGGAAAATTCTTATGAAATCATGAAAAGTAAAAGGAAAGCCTAAGGGTGGGTGTTGATTGAAAGGTTAACACTAAAGTCTTTGGAAATGCATGAGACGTATAACTAACTTAGATGATTTAATCATCTATCTCGAATCATTCAAAGGATTTAAGTTGTAATCATTAGGGAAATCAAGGACTAGCGAAGAGCCGAAGTGGGCCTAATGGGCTTAACTAAGGCCCATCATATGTTAAAGGATATTTTAGTTAAAGTTAATGATGTTTTAATAAAAGAAAATGATTTATAAGTTTTAATTAATTAATTAAATGATTTTCTAAATTAATGCTTACCTTAAAATTAATTAAAAATTTGAAACATGTTAATTTAGACTGGTTATGATTAATTGTTGGGATACGGGTTACAAAGGAGTATTTAAGTTAGACTAGTTAGATTAAATCTTAGAATCACATTAGCAACATAGGACACTTAGTTGCACACCGAGACCAAACCTTAGATACGACGACTGATACTTATACTTATACTTATCGTATTCGAATTCTTTTAAAACAACTCAGGAACTGAAGATACTTAGTCTACAAACAACAAGCGGGCATTTTGTGGTAAATCATTTGCACAACAAGTTCATTGCCCCTTTTCTAAACGTTTTTGTTTTCAAACGCGGGGGCTGAGAAGAATGCGTAAATTATTTTCGCAAGATTATATTTACTTGAATGCTTTTACTTAACATATGTTTGTTCATATAATTGTTAACCTAGATTCTGGTTAGGTATACAATATTCAGGAATGCAAAGTAAATTATTTATTCATTATGAGTAAATAACTATTTGAAATCAAAGAACTATTTTCAAATATCTATTTTCAAAGAACTAAAGATCTTAAACAAAGAAGTATTTCAAAGCTCGAATTTCAAAGAACTAACAGTCTAATAAAAGTACTATTTTTGGTGTTGTGTTGTCAAAGAACTAACGATCTATTTCAAAGAACTATGTTCAAAAGAACTATTTTAAGGGTCTGACTGGGAAATATCAAAGATAGCATGTGCCATTCTCAGGTTTGAAAGATGCCGTAGCCAGACTGATCGAATATGAAACGCATGTTTGATGATATTTACAGTATTCCCTAACTGTTTTGAGGAACCTCTGGGAAATGCTCAAAGATAACATGTGCCAAAGAACTAAAGAACTATACGAACTATGGACGGTCCAAAGAACTGTAAAAGCCTGTATATCAAAAGATGTCCTAGCTACACTAATTGATTATAGGTCGCATGTTTGTTGAGGTTTACAGATCTCCTCTTTTATTAAGAACCTTGATTGCTAGACTAGTCTACTCCAGTTAACCAAGGCCCAATCATTAGGGCTTAGATTTTATTAAATGTTTATTTATTTATTTAGCTAAGCATTTATTGATTTGTTTCTACAAATGTTATGGTTGATCATGATTACCTGATGAACTTAAGGAATCAATAGAGATTTCAAAGTGTATTTACAGGGACAAAGAACTGAAGAACTAATGGGTTAATAGTATGTGGTGGGATGGCGTTTGGGCGGGTTGTAGGCTCGACCCTTTCATATGACCTATATATAAGCATACCGATCTGGATAATACATGTGATGTTAATGAGATTAAGGTTGTTACCCGAGGGATTTACAAATGTTTTTGCATGTATGTTAGAACTTTGGTGGAATGGAAGTGAATGGTAGGTAAAAATGCTTAATTATCATTAGCAACAATGTTATATGTGGTTTAGTATGTGGTGGGATGGCGTCTAGGCAGGTTGTAGGCTCGACCCTTTCGTATGCCCTATATATAAGCATACCGAACTGGATATTACAGGTGAAGTTAATGAGGTTAGGGTTTTTTATCGAAAAATGGTTACAAAGCTATTTTTCAAATACTAAACTATATGAACTCACCAACCATGTGTTGACTTGATCTTTTTGCTTGACTTCTCAGGTGACGAACATGTTAATTAAGAAGTTATTGCTTTTGGACTAGGGCTTCAGATAGAGGACCTAGTATTTTTGGACCTGAATACTTTTGGAACATCATTATACAATACATTTTGTATATCTTGTGCAGATACAAGATACAAAATTTATGATATTGATGGTATATTTACATTGTTAAATTATGAACGATACTGATGTAATTTAACTTTGTAATTCTATTCTATTTAGCATTTCTCATTCATATCATGTGCAATGTAAACAATCTGATTATCACGATTATCATTCACGATATCACACCCCGGGAACCTTCCGCCCGACGGGGAAATCGATCCAACCCGCAGGCTCGGGGTGTGACAAGCAACTTCCTTGATTTCTACAACACAAGATTTCTCTTCTGCTCCCTTATCAGTATTGAATCTAAAATCATAGTTCTCCCTTTCATCATTCTCAACCATCAGGGCCTTGTTTGCATTTGAAGAACTAGCATGAGAGAGGCTCTCAATTGATACTAATTTTCTTTCTGGATTTGCAGAAGATGATCTTTGATTCTGGAAGGGATTTTTGTTCCCCATCTTCTTTGGCTTGTTGCATTGCCTGGAAAAGTGTCCTTTATCACCATAGTTGTAGCAAGTAACTAAGGAAATGGCAAAACCAAATTTTGAATCTTTGTTCAAATTGATGTCCTTTCCAGTTCTTTTGACAAAATCCTTTGCCCTTCTAACAGCACTTGCAAGAGCCCACATGATATCAATCCTTTCCATGTCATCTGGATCAATCTGTGAGTAATCTTCATTGGTTAAGTGTGGATTTCCAATCTGTCCAGCTAACAATCCATCATAAGAACTCACCAGTGTTGATAAAAGACCCATGTGCTCTTTAGCAACCTCCACTGTCACTTTGTCAAAATTGTCTGTCTTTAAGTTGATGACAGAATGGCTATCCTCAAAATGAGAAGTAGACGTGGCAGTAGACTGAATAAAATGAGTCGGACTTGAACTGGGAGCCTCCTTTTTCTGAGATACAAATGCAGTCTTCAAAGGTGCATGTGAAGAGTTTCTTTCCACCGTGGGAGTAGAATAATAAATGGAGGAATCTTGAACTTGTGCCACTCTCTTGGCTTTCCACTTGTTTTCTATCTCTTGTTCCTTCAGCTTTTGAATGAAGTCATTGTTATCCATAGAAGCAAGCATTTCACTCTGCTTTAGTACCATAAGGAAAGATTCCCACTAGGGACGTAGAGCATTTGCCAGACATTGAATCTTTTCTTGGGTAGTTGTCTTCAGTTGATGGTTGAAAAGCTCACTTAGAAGATGATAGAATCTGGCAATAAGTTCATCCAAAGACTCGTTTCCCACATACATGAAGTTGTTGAACCATTTCCTCAAAGCTTTAGACTTAATGCCCTTCAGTTCATCATTTCGTTCATATCTCTGTTGCAAGGCATCCCATAAGAATTTGGAAGAAGTAAACTGTCTAAACTGATGAAATATGTCTGTTGCAATAGACTGAGACAATATTGCATAGGCCTCCTTCTCAAAATCATACAACTTTCTTTGAGGTTCAGTCATCCGAGTGACAAGCATGGAGTTCCATCCTCATTTAGTGTCCTCAAGTATCCACCTTCAATCTTCATCCACAAGTTGGTGTCCACCCCATTGATGTGAATCTCAAATCTATACTTGTAGTGAGGATAATCATCTAGAGAAAGCAACTTTGGAGCTTTGTTGGAGTTCCATATCTCCGTCTTAGTAAGCAATAGATTCTGAATCATGTGGTTCTGGTTTGCCATCAATGCAAGTTCATCCATATCTGCAAAGGAAATATGACATAAAACTTAGAAAACTTTCAGTCCTTATGTACGAATAAAGTTGGATTACACAAATGATGGGCACAAATGGCAATGAATCACACGAATGAGAGCACGAATAGTAAGCACAGACGAGTGAATGATTGAGATGAAGTCAAACAAATGAAGATACACGCAAATGAAGATGTATAGCACAAGGGAAGGAATGAACAAAGGATTCAAACGAATGAAGAGCTCACACGAAGGAAGAATAGAACGAACGAAAAGTCAAACGAATGATGAGTTCATTCGTATAAAAGTCAAGCGAACTAGCGGTTCATTCGTGCGAGTTAAACGAATGAGGATTGATTCGCCTAGTAGTTCATTCGTGTGAATGTCTATTCGCCTAGAATCCCCATTCATACGATCTAGGTTTTCAGCCACACAAAAATCCTTGGAACTTCATGTTTAAGCCGAATTTCACCACCAAAATTGGTATACAACTTCAAAACAACCATTCCAAGGTTCGTGAATCCACAACTTAGCAAAAGAACAACAAAAAATCAAGTTCTTCAATGGAAAAGTAAACTTTTGAAGAAGATAACAGGGCTTTTGTAGAAAGTCAAGAAAATAGGCCATAAATTAGTAGATTTGATTGAAAACAAGCAGAATCAAGAGCCCAAGCTCTGATACCACTTTGTAGGACCTAAAAACGACTAGGTTCCTTGAGGATTTTGCTCGGCAGGCCCTCAAATAGTGCGGAATCCTATTCGTGGGTTTTTCAATCGAAATCAATAAGCCCCATGGTAATCCGATGATAAGGAATCAACGTTTTGATCGAAATCGAATACCACGGGAATGAAAATGAACTTGGAAGGAAGGGGGCGGCTATGAAACCTAGCGAATTGACAGGGAATGTTCAGGAGTTATGAAATATTATGTTTTGCAGGTATTTATAACGACCAGCAGATTACACGAATGGGTCACACGAATCACCCAATCATGCGAACCACGAGTCACAAATCAGCCAGTCACACGAATGAATCAGATCTCTGATTCATTCGTACGAACTAATCAGAATCATGATTCCTTCGCTTAACTGATCGTTTGTTAAGTGTTCATTCTTGCGAATGAAGTCACATTTAGGTTCATTCGTATGAATGGTCCTATTTGATATCAAAAGTCAAAGTCAACATGTTAAACACAAATACACAATGCAAAATACTTGATTTCATTTATAACAAAAGTTTTAAAAGTAATCACAAACTATTACATATGAATTAGGGACAAACGGTGCATCTACAGATCTAATTCGAAGTGTTCTTGAACTGAAATTCATGGATTGAAGCTGTAAATCAACAACTAAAGCAATTTCTAATAAGTGCTAAGTGTTAGTTTGTCTTTTGGTTGAGATTTCATGAGAAGAAGCTGAAGACATGAATTGGGTTTTCATCTAAACTTCGAATTGGGTGTTATTAATAGCAAGAACATGTTGATTTGATTTTGTAATCATGCTTTAAACATCCAAACAAATGACTCTTACATAAAGAATCAACAAATGTGGATTTGGGTGTGGGATGAATTATGTGGGATTGGGGTTTACATGTAAACTTGATGAGTTTTTGATTATAAGTTAATGTTATGTTGATGGTTTAGAAACAATAATGTCGCCAAAACTCAACAAACATACATAACTTTGCTGAAATTAAAGAAGACATGGAATTTTGATACTTGAATATAACTAAGAACACGAGTAGATTAGTTTCTTCACATGAGTTGTTTGATAAAAAGCCTCAAAGACGTTTTGATTAAGTATTGAATTGTAAATGGTAAGGATGATTAGAAAAACCTAACTATATGATCAATTGTTATTCACTTTTGATTAGTTTGGTTAATTGGAAGTAAAACTGGTCAAATGAATTGGATTATATAAATAACACAAGTGGTGTGTTTATGTTATTGATTATTGCTATATATGGATATATAATAGGAAGAGGAGGTGAATCTAGTTTCAAAAGACCTGGAAAAGAATTGGAGATTGTTGATAGCTCTCCAAATCAAGGTAAGTTACCCATTTTGTTGGACTTGTAGTGTAGGATTGAGTGAGTCCACACCACAAGTATTTGTGTGTCACACCCCCAAACTCCCATGTGCGGTGTCTGATAACTGGATGTGACGTGACCAGAATCACAGCTCTCAGTCATATAGAACAACTGTATATGAGTTGTACATACACAAGTTACCCATAAAAATTCATGTTGTATTAAAATAATGCCATGGAAATAGTTAATTAATTATGCAGCGGAAATGTAAATGATTGCAGTGGAAATTAGTTTGTCATGACACTACATTGTTTTAAAGTGCACAAAGATAAATTGTTCAAAATATATGAAATGTAAGCCTAGATGCATGCGGACTCTTCCTCAAATGTCCCAAGTGCATCCTAGCTTGCGCAGTTCAGTTACAAGAGAATACATGCGAAAACGTGTCAACATAAAATTGGTGAGTTCACTGGTTTAGATAGTTAAAAGCAGTAAACAGATATATACTGGGTATGTTAAGTTGTTGGATCTACGCTCCCGAGTGTGTCAGTTCATCTTACCGAAACTAGACTGTTGTTTGCCTCTCCGGGTTATCACGGAACCACGTCGTTAGATTGATATTACACTCATCGTGACCTCCAGTCACAACTATCATAGAGTGGGGTTTGTCAGACCCAGTAGTACTACGTAATAATGACTCGTTTGTTACACAACTAATGATAAGGGTATGTGAGGACTTTGTGGCGATATAAGTACTCTTAAAAGTTGTTTTACAACAACTAGTCATACATCTAAAACAGTTGCAACGTATTCTCACCCCAAAAGTTTAACAAAAACAGTTAAAGAGTAAAAGTGGGGCTGTAAACTCGCCTGAGTTTAGCAGTTGTTGTTGTTACATCAACGGTTATCTGTTCGCCTCTAGCGGTTACCTATATCACATAGGTGTTGTGAGTTTGTGTTCACGGTTATGTTCGTGTTCTCGTTGGTCTCACTAGACCTTGTTCGTGTCCAAACAACTCTAAGTTGTTGTGTTGGTAGTGTTGACCGTGTTTGACTTAACGACCCGTTGGTGACGTGTTTAGTTTGAGTGATCGTTCAACGTGTTTTTAGTGTCGTGTGATATGTGCAACACATAAGTTACGTTCAGGGGATAACTTACTATTTATAGTAGGTTTCCATTTTAAGAAAGTTTCTATTTTAATCAAGGTCCACATAAATTCACTTTTTATTTATTCTAGCATGCTTGTTTATCCTATATGATCATGTTATCACATAGCACTTAGTTTCATGTTGTCAAACAAGCATACTTTCCGTTTAAAAGTTTCTATTTACAGAAAGTTGAAACAAATATATATTTCATCAAATATAATAAATCAAACCTATCTAAAATCAATATTTTAGTTCCAAATAACCATTTAAGCATACTTGTTATGTCTAACACATCTTTATTATCATAACAAAGTTACTATTTATAGTAACTCATGTGAAAACTTCTATTTCAATGATTCTATTAAATCAATAACATCTAATATTATCATATTAAATTCAAATAACCATTTAAGCATAAAAATCATATTAAGTTCATCATTCTTTAAACACTTGTAAATTAAAAGTTATTGTATTTAGTAATAATGGTGTAAATATTGTTTTATATCAATTTTAACTAATCAATACACCAAAAAGCATCATTTTAATCATGGATTATCTTCCTTAAACACATGCATGCCCTTATTTCATCCTCCATCAGCATCTAGTAACGTAAAAGTTACTAAAAATAGCAATATTCACAAATAATCCATTCTTGACAAACATAGCTACAATAGATCTTGCAAAACATCCCAAATATCATCTATAATCATGTTTCATCATTAAAAAAAATCTAAATCTACATAGATCATACATTGTCACACCCCCAAATTCCCACTCGTGGTGTCAGTCCACGTGGGTGTGACGTGGCCAGGATCACAACTCATGGTCATATAGAACGACTCTATATGAGTTACACAATCGCACAGATTTGTTAGACAGACGTTTTCAAAGTAAGCAGCGGAAATGTTTAAATATCATAAGTAAATAAAGTTTGCAGCGGAATGTAAATTGTATCGAACACTACATAAATCAAATTGTTTACAAAGTCAGCACATCAACACAAGGCCTAGGAGTCTAATATGCATGAGACTCTCTTGTACTCCTCCTTTGTGTCCTAGCGTGTGCTCCATTAGTTACCTGAGAATACATGCGAAAAGTGTCAACTAAAAAGTTGGTGAGTTCACAGGTTTAGACAGACTGAAAAGTAAACAGACATATACTGGGTATGTTAAGTTTGGTTTTTGGATACTACGATCTGTGGAGTGGGTCAGTTCATCTTACCGAAACTAGACTGTTCCCGTTTGCCTCCGCAGGTCGTCGCTAAACCCGCATTCACATCGAAATTACACTCGTTATGACCTCCAGTCAACATTGGTGCCGAGTGGGGTTAGTCAAACCTAGTAGTACTACGTAATTACGACTCGTTTGTGTTACAACAAACGGTAAGGATAAGTGAGGACTTTAAGCGATAATAGTTACACTCGAAAATGGTTTTCACAACATACCAATACTATATCTAAAACAGTTGCATACTATTCTCACGCCAAAGTTAAGTAAAACAGTTGAATAGTAAAAGTGGGGCCGTAAACTCACCTGAGTTTAGCAGAGTGTTGTGCGTTTGTACAAGAACGTAGTAGCTTGCAGGCTAGTAGTTACCTATATCACATAGGTGTTATGAGTTTGTGATTACATACACGTGGGTCTCACAGGACCGTGTTAGTGTTTAACAACATCCAAGTTGTTATGTGGGTCGAGTTGACCGTGTTTGACCGTGTTGACCGTGTTTGACCTAACGACCCGTTGGTGACGGTTTTGGATCAAATGTTCGTGTAACGTGCGGTTTAGTGTCGTGTGAAGTGTGCGGATACCAATAATCCCTTTCGTGAGGAAACTTACTAGTTATAGTAAGTTTCAATTTCAGGAAAGTTTCCACATTAGGCAAGTCATGTAGGAAATCATATTCCGTTTATTCTAGCATGCGTATTTATCCTAAGTGAGCATGTTATCACATAACACATAGTCAAACATAGCTGGTTTATCATATTTAGCACGTAAAAGTTACTATTTATGGAAAGTTGCACAATTAAGCACATTTCACCAAGTTTAACAACTAATATCATCTAAACATCACTCTCATAGTCCTAAATAGTCATGTAATCATAACTAGCGTGCTCCTATTCCCGACTTTGCAAAATAAAGTTACTATATTTAGTAACTTATGAAAAATACACAAAACCCATACTTTCAACAACATCAATCCTTCCATATCATCATAGTGACATCAAATAAGCATGCTAGACACTTAACATTATCAAACTCATCCACTATTAGCAAATTCATGGTAAAAAGTTACTATATTTAGTAACATTCATAAAAATCATGCTTTTAACAATTCTAAACATTCTATGCACCAAATAATCACCATTTAACTTCTAAACATCATTTTCAAGTATAGCATATGGACCTAAACATACAAATGTGGTCATTTTATCAAGAACACGCATTTTGTAACATTAAAGTTACTAAAATTAGCAACAATCCCCAAATGACCAAATCTTGACATGGTTAACCATTCTAACCTTGTAAATCATCACCAATAACACTTTAATCAACATTTCAATACTAACAATCATGCTATTAAGCTTAGATCATACATGCATGTACTCACAAGTGCCCATTTACTAATAAAATCAACAAATACTCATCTAATCTTATCAAAATCATCATAGATCATAGTTAGATCATCAAATTAGTAGGTAACATCATCAAAAACAGATCTACAACATCAAAATTTCGTGATTAAAGTGGTGCTAGTGATGCATGTGGGTATTTCCCCTTGCATGTGTGATTTCTAGTGATTCTAGTAAAGATTAAACTCAAATACTACCTTACAAAGCTTCAAATCCACGAAATGAGTCTTGAACAGCTTCTAGAACAGCCCTAGGGAGGCTGAGGTTCGTCCAAATGCAGAGAAGCAGTGGGTATGATGATCTTTGAGCTTCCACAAGGCTTCAATCCTTCAACTATGGCCTTCAAAGAGTTCAATCTTGCCTCTTGTTGCTGAATGTGGGTGTAACAGAGTGAGAATGGTCGAGGGAGAGAGTTTCAGTCGAGAGGTTGAGTGAAAGAATGGTGAAAATGATTAAGTCTTGGATTTATAAAGATTTCTGCGATTTTAGACTCGTCGCGTACCGCGACGCCTGCCAAAAAGCATCATCGCGTATCGCGACGATTAAAATAATCAATCGGTTCCCGAAACACGCCGCGTACCGTGATGGTGGAAGTTGATCGGTCGTCGTGTACCGCGACTCTTTTCGGTGAAATTCAAATTCTCCCGCCTATGGGTCGCGTACCGCGAAGGCCCATTTGTGTGCCCATCGCGTACTGTGATGGGTCTCGGTTGAGCCCAATAAGCCCAATTTCATGGTTTTGAACCGATTTTCGCGTTTCAAACGATTACGATCATCGTTTCTTGACATGTAAGCATTGTTCCACCTATTCTAGGTTCCCCAGAACCTAAGTGTAGTGAAAGTGTACTGTGGTTTGATCCGTTCACCAACGTTCGTCATTCAAGACACGTGCGTGTGTTGTGCGATAATTTCTTGAATTATCGGAGTGTTTGGTCTGTTGTGCCACATGTCACACTAAATACAATTATTCTGGTGCCACGTATGCAATAATAGTACACATATTATTAAAATAAAATAATTTCTGTCCCCGGTTAATAGGAATTTCGTCCCGAAATTCAGTTCGTGTTGCTCGTGCCAGTTTGGTCGGTAAATAAGTGAGGGTATTTCTTTTTCATCTGGTCCTCTCGCTCCCAGGTGTATTCCGGCCCACGCCGTGAATTCCATCGTATCTTAACTATCGGTATCTTACTGAGTTTAAGCTTCTTGATTTCCCGGTCCATAATTTCCACCGGTTCCTCAACGAAGTGTAGTTTTTCGTCAATCTGGATTTCCTCCAACGGAATTGCGAGCGCTTCGTCTGATAAGCATTTCTTGAGGTTCGACACGTGAAACACATTGTGTACGCTACTCAATTCTTGCGGGAGCTGTAGCTCGTAGGCCATGGGGCCTATCTGTTTAATTATTTCGAATGGTCCGATGTAACGAGGATTTAGCTTCCCCCGTTTCCCAAATCGGATCACTCCCTTCCAAGGCGAGACTTTAAGGAGTACTCGGTCTCCTACTTGGAATTCCAAAGGCTTGCGCCTTTTGTCGGCATAGCTTTTCTGTCGGTCCCGAGCTGCTGCCATTCTGTTACGTATTTGCACGATCTTTTCGGTTGTCTCGTGCACTAGTTCGGGTCCGGTCAGTTGGCTTTCACCAACTTCTGCCCAACAAAGCGCTGATCTGCACTTACGCCCATAAAGTGCTTCAAATGGTGCAGCTCCTATGCTGGTGTGATAGCTGTTATTATATGAGAACTCAACCAAAGGTAGGTGAGTCTCCCAGCTGTTACCGAAGCCGATTACACACGCCCGTAGCATGTCCTCCAAGGTCTGGATGGTTCTTTCACTTTGGCCATCCGTTTGCGGGTGATAGGCAGTGCTCATAGCCAATGTTGTTCCGAGTGCCTTGTGTAAGGACTTCCAAAAATGTGCCGTGAAACGGATGTCTCGGTCGGATATTATGGAGATTGGGACTCCGTGTCTGGATACGATTTCCTTCAAGTATATTCGGGTTAGCTTCTCCAACTTATCGGTTTCCTTAATCGGTAGGAAGTGTGCCGATTTCGTGAGTCGGTCTACGATAACCCAGATGCTATCGCAGCCACTTGCCGTCTTTGGCAGTTTGGTGATAAAATCCATGGAAATCTGTTCCTATTTCCATACTGGGATTTCTGGTTGTTGAAGTAATCCTGAGGGCTTCTTGTATTCGACATTGACTTTGGAGCACGTCAGGCACTTACTTACATAGGTCGCGATTTCTAATTTCGTGTTAGGCCACCAGTAAGTGGTCTTCAAATCATGGTACATCTTTTCAGAGCCTGGATGTACTGAATATCGGCTCTTGTGAGCCTCATCCATCACTACTTCTCTCAATCCTCCGTAGTGTGGAATCCATATCCGATCCATCAGATAGTAAGCTCCGTCATCCCTCTGTTTTTATCTGTTTATCCATACCCCGCATAGCTTCGAGGGTAAGGTTTTCTTTTTTCAGAGCTTCTTGTTGTGCAATACGAATCTGATGAGGCAGCTCAGAGTGAATGGTGAGTTGTAGTGCATGTATGTATTTGGTTGTCTCTTTTCTGCTCAACGCGTCAGCTACTACATTGGCCTTTCCGGGATGATACTTGATTGCGCAATCATAATCGCCTATCAGTTCAACCCATCTACGTTGTCTCATGTTTAACTCTTTCTGGTCGAAGATGTGTTGTAGGCTCTTATGATCGGTGAATATAGTGCACTTGGTGCTGTACAGATAGTGTCGCCAGATTTTCAATGCGAACTCTACAGCTCCCAACTCCAAATTGTGAGTTGTGTAATTCTTCTCGTGCACTTTTAATTGTCGTGACGCATAAGCTATGACTTTCTCGCGTTGCATCAGCACACAACCGAGTCCTTGCTTCGATGCGTCACAATAAACCACAAAATCTTCGCACCCGTCTGGTAGTGATAGGATCGGTGCGCTGCACAGTTTCTGTTTCAATAATTCGAATACAGCTTCTTGCTTTTCTCCCCATTCGAACTTCTTGTCTTTGTGCGTAAGGGATGTCAATGATTGCACGATCTTTGAGAATCCCTCGATAAATCGCCCGTAGTATCCGGCCAATCCCTGGAACTGTCGCACCTCAGTTGGGGTCTTTGGTGCCGTTCAGTTCTTGATTGCCTCAATCTTGGCTGCGTCTACGTGTATCCCTCTCTCGTTCACCACGTGCCCAAGCAACTGAACTTCGCGAATCCAAAAATCGCATTTGGAAAACTTCGCGTATAGTTGTTCCTTCTTTAGTAGTTCCAAGACGCGCCTCAAGTGATCGGCATGTTCTTCTTGAGTCTTGGAGTAAATCAGAATGTCATCTATGAACACGATTACGAATTTGTCAAGATACGGCTTACACACCCGATTCATGAGATCCATGAATACTGCCGGTACGTTGGTCAGTCCAAATGGCATAACCAGAAACTCATAATATCTGTACCGTGTTCTGAAGGCTGTCTTCGGTATTTCTTCCTCTTGTATCCTAAGTTGATGGTAACCGGATCTTAAGTCGATCATCGAATAGTAGCTCGACCCTTGTAATTGGTCAAACAAATCGTCTATTTGAGGTAAAGGGTATCGATTCTTGATCGTTACCTTGTTCAGCTCCCGGTAGTCGATGCACATATGGAATGATCCGTCCTTTTTCTTCACAAACAGGACCGGTGCTCCCCAAGGTGAGAAGCTCGGTCGAATAAATCCTTTATCCAATAACTCTTACAGTTGATTGGCTAGTTCCTGCATTTCAGTTGGAGCCAATCGGTATGGTGCCTTGGCTATCAGTGCTGCTCCTGGTGTCAGATCTATCTGAAATTCCACTTGTCGCGCTGGTGGTAGTCCGGGTAGATCGTCAGGAAAGGCTTCAGGAAAATCACGAACGACAGCGATGTCCTCGATCTTTCGTTCCTTCTTTGGTTGTTCGGTGATAAGTGCCATGATAGCTGTGTATCCCTTCTTCAGATATTTTTTTGCCTTCATGCAGGACATGATGTTTAACGGTATTCCGCGCCGTTCTCCTTGGATTGAGATCTGCTCTCCACTTGGCAACGTAATCCGCACAATCTTCTCGTTGCACACAATCTCAGCGTGGAATGCAGATAGCCAATCCATTCCAATCACCACGTCGAAGCTCCCGAGAGTTACCGGCATCAGGTCAATCACCAGTTGGTGGTCTGCTAACGTCAGGACACACCCCTTGATGATATGTTGTGTTTCTATCAGCTTGCAGTCTGCTAACTCTACGGTGTACTTATGGTCTAGTGGTGTTGGTGTCATATTAAGCAGTTTACTAAAATCACTAGAGATAAAACTCTTATCGGCATCGGTATCAAATAACATACTAGCATAGACATTATTTAAAAGAAACGTACCGGTAATGACATGGGGGTCATCTTTTGCTTCTCCTGACCCGATGACAAATGCCCTGCCCCTTGCCGGGTTGCCTCCTGTGTTCTTGTTTTGTGGGCAATCTCTACGCATATGCCCTGGCTTCCCGCAAGTGAAGCATCCCTTTAAGGTGTCATTTTTGTTGAGATTGGGGTTGGGGTTTGATCAGCATTCTTTGGCCAAGTGCCCGTTTCTACCACAATTGGTGCATTTGGTCCTTTTGCACGGGCCAAAGTGGTGGTAGTTGCAGTTGTTGCATTTTGGGCTGTTGCCCTGATATCCCCCCTTGCCTTGAGTGCTTGGCTGGGTTGCAATGAAGACTTTTGCAGGTGCTGGTCGGTTTTGAGCTGGTTGTTGTGGTGAGAAGGTACGGTTATTGCTGGGTTCCCACTTCCGCTTGGGTTCCTGGGGTTTCAAATGTTCACCCCTCTTAGGCAGCTTCCCTTGGTCTAACACCTGGTCTGTCAACTTGTGTGCCAAGTGAATTAGTGGTTGGATGGTAAAGAGATCAGAAGCAGTCACCATGCTTTGGATTTGCTCGGGCAACCCACTGATGAATTGCTTGATTTTCTTGTATTCCGGCGTCACCATTGCCGGGCACAGCTTGCACAATTCATGAAATCGAGTGCAGCATTTCTTGATTTCCGAACCCACCATTTTGTGCACCCAAGATTCCTCCTCAAGCTTCCTGATCTCGTCACGTGGGCAGTATTCTTCGTTAAGCATTCTAGTGAATTCCTCCCACGGAATGGTGTTGGCAGTCTCGAGTCCGAGAGTTTGGACATGCGTATTCCACCAGGTGAGGGCAGATCCCTCGAGAGTCCCGGTAGCATACTTTACTCGGTTCTCCTCCGAGCATTCGGCCATAGCAAAGACCGATTCCAGCTTCTCAATCCAGCGAAGCAGTCCCATTGCTCCCTCGGTACCCTGGAACTTGTGAGGGTGGCAGCTCAGAAAGGCTTTGAACGAGCATCCCTTTGCTGCGCTTCCTTGGGATCCTGTGGATAGGAGTCCAAGGTCACGTGTTAGTGTCATCATTGTCTATACTAAGTTAGTCATGTTAAACAAGGGTTAGTACCGTTATTGGTGTCACTAGTATCGCTGGTGTGACGGTTTGCCTCGTATTCGGCAAGCACCTTGTTGACTTTGTTTTCGACCATCATGTTGATTCTTGCCTTTTCGGCCTTGCGTTTGAGGTTGCGGGCGTTGGATCCTCTTCCAGACATGGTTCTATATGGAAGGGTTAGAATGTTAGTTAGCATGAGTTAGAGTGTTAGCCGATTGTCATGTCAGAAGTCAAGTTAGGTATCATGTTAGCATTCAACCATAGTCAAGATATAATAAATAAAACAAACATCATTTCATTAATAATAATAACTTGAAGTACAATGCTTTCAAAAGATAATAGTAACATAAGTTTGTACGAGCACATCCCGCTCGTTTAGCAAATGGAAAAGAAACATAAATGAAAGTAACTCAGCTAATCTGAGTCCATGGTGACGTGTGAAACGTCACTATCAGCATCTCCATCATCCTCGCCCTCCTCAGGATCCTCGTCGAAGTCTCCCTCTTCGAGGTCAATGACCTCGAATTAGGGTCCATCATCCTGAGGTGGTTCCTCAATAAACTGTGCGACCCACGCGTTAAGCATGGCATCGCTGGCCTGGACCATCGCCTGTGTCTCCTCGTTGGCGACTCGATTCTCCGTGATGCGTACGTCATGCTCCTGCATGACATCCACTATCTGTCCGTGCTGCCCCATCAGTTGGGACACCTGGAGACGTAGAGTCTCTATCTGTTCCTCTAACCTGTCGTTCTTCCTCTGGAGGCGATCGTTCTTCTCTCGAAGAACTCGGACCTCGTCCGATAGCTCGCCGTTCCTCATGGCCTCACGTCGGGAGAAAGCCACGTGAGCCGCGAATGCCTGCTCCATCGGCACACCCAGTGGTGGTAGTCTGTGGTCGGTCGGTGCGTCGCCAGGATATCGTGGCGAAGGTACCCTCTCTCCTATAACCCAGTCACGTATCACCACGGGGAGCCATCCCCAGTACCGGGCTCGTGCTGCATGTCGTGCCCGTCTCTCCATCTCCTCGTCGACCTGGGCCACGATGTCGTCGACTCGCCGTCGACTCTCTACGGTCAGGCCATCTGTTGCCGAGCGTCTGCCCGGGTTCCTGTTAGCGTTGTCGTTGTTGGCCATTCCTGTAAATCTCAAGTTAGTAAACAACAGTTCAATAGTAATGGTAATATCAGTGTGCGAATTCTAAGTGTAGTGTCTAGTGTAGAGCAGTGGCTATAGTCTAAGTTTACTATATGCAAACCTAGTTCCCTATAACCAAGGCTCTGATACCAGTCTGTCACACCCCCAAATTCCCACTCGTGGTGTCAGTCCACGTGGGTGTGACGTGGCCAGGATCACAGCTCATGGTCATATAGAACGACTCTATATGAGTTACACAATCGTACAGATTTGTAAGATAGACATGTTTTCAAAGTAAGCAGCGGAAATGTTTTAATATCATAAGTTAATAAAGTCTGCAGCGGAATGTATATTGTATCGAACGCTACATAAATTAAATTGTTTTCAAAGTCAGCACATCAACACAAGGCCTAGGAGTCTAATATGCATGAGACTCTCTTGTACTCCTCCTTTGTGTCCTAGCGTGTGCTCCATTAGTTACCTGAGAATACATGCGAAAAGTGTCAACTAAAAAGTTGGTGAGTTCACAGGTTTAGACAGACTGAAAAGTAAACAGACATATACTGGGTATGTTAAGTTTGATTGTTGGATACTACGATCTGTGGAGTGTGTCAGTTCATCTTACCGAAACTAGACTGTTCCCGTTTGCCTCCGCAGGTCATCGCTGAACCGCATTCACATCGAAATTACACTCGTTATGACCTCCAGTCAGCATTGGTGCCGAGTGGGGTTAGTCAAACCCAGTAGTACTACGTAATTACGACTCGTTTGTGTTACAAATAACGGTAAGGATAAGTGAGGACTTTAAGCGATAATAGTTACACTCGAAAATGGTTTTCACAACATACCAGTACTATATCTAAAACAGTTGCATACTATTCTCACCCCAAAGTTAAGTAAAACAGTTGAATAGTAAAAGTGGGACCGTAAACTCACCTGAGTTTAGCAGAGTGTTGTGCGTTCGTACAAGAACGGAGTAGCTCGCCGGCTAGTAGTTACCTATATCACATAGGTGTTATGAGTTTGTGTTTACATACATGTGGGTCTCACAGGACCGTGTTAGTGTTTAACAACATCCAAGTTGTTATGTGGATCGAGTTGACCGTGTTCGACCGTGTTGACCGTGTTTGACCTAACGACCCGTTGGTGACGGTTTTGGATCAAGTGTTCGTGTAACGTGCGGTTTAGTGTCGTGTGAAGTGTGCGGATACCAATAATCACTTTCGTGAGGAAACTTACTAGTTATAGTAAGTTTCTATATCAGGAAAGTTTCCACATTAGGCAAGTCATGTAGGAAATCATATTTCGCTTATTCTAGCATGCGTATTTATCCTAAGTGAGCATATTATCACATAGCACATAGTCAAACATAGCTGGTTTATCATATTTAGCGCGTAAAAGTTACTATTTATGGAAAGTTGCACAATTAAGCACATTTCACCAAGTTTAACAACTAATATCATCTAAACATCACTCTCATAGTCCTAAATAGTCATGTAATCATATCTAGCATGCTTATATTCCTGACTTTGCAAAATAAAGTTACTATATTTAGTAACTTATGAACAATACACAAAACGCATACTTTCAACAACATCAATCCGTCCATATCATCATAGTGACATCAAATAAGCATGCTAGACACTTAACATTATCAAACTCATCCACTATTAGCAAACTCATGGTAAAAAGTGACTGTATTTTGTAACATTCATGAAAATCATGCTTTTAACAATTCTAAACATTATATGCTCAAAATAATCACCATTTAACTTCTAAACATCATTTTCAAGTATAGCATATGGACCTAAACATACAAATGTGGTCATTTTATCAAGAACACGCATTTTGTAACATTAAAGTTACTAAAATTAGCAACAATCCCCAAATGACCAAATCTTGACATGGTTAACCATTCTAACCTTGTAAATCATCACCAATAACACTTTAATCAAAATTTCAATACTAACAATCATGCTATTAAACTTAGATCAAACATGCATGTACTCACAAGTACCCATTTACTAATAAAATCAACAAATACTCATCTAATCTTATCAAAATCATCAAAGATCATAGTTAGATCATCAAATCAGTAGGTAACATCATCAAAAACAGATCTACAACATCAAAATTTCGTGATTAAAGTGGTGCTAGTGATGCATGTTGGTATTTCCCCTTGCATGTGTGATTTCTAGTGATTCTAGTAAAGATTAAAGTCAAATACTACCTTACAAAGCTTCAAATCCACGAAATGAGTCTTGAGCAGCTTCTGGAACAGCCCTAGGGAGGCTGAGGTTCCTCCAAATGCAGAAAAGCAGCGGGTATGATGATCTTGGAGCTTCCACAAGGCTTCAATCCTTCAACCATGGCCTTCAAAGAGTTCTATCTTGCCTCTTGTTGCTGAATGTGGGTGTAACAGAGTGAGAATGGTCGAGGGAGAGAGTTTCAGTCGAGAGGTTGAGTGAAAGAATGGTGAAAATGATTAAGTCTTGGATTTATAAAGATTTCTGCGATTTTAGACACATCGCGTACCGCGACGCCTGTCAAAAAGCATCATCGCATATCGCGACGATTAAAATAATCAATCGGTTCCCGAAACACGCCGCGTACCGCGATGGTGGAAGTTGATAGGTCGTCGCGTACCGCGACTCTTTTAGGTGAAATTCAAATTCTCCCGCCTATGGGTCGCGTACCGCGAAGGCCCATTTGTGTGCCCATCGCGTACCGCGATAGGTCTCGGTTGAGCCCAATAAGCCCAATTTCATGGTTTTCAACCGATTTTCGCGTTTCAAACGATTACGATCATCGTTTCTCGACATGTAAGCATTGTTCCACCTATTCTAGGTTCCCCAGAACCTAAGTGTAGTGAAAGGGTACTGTGGTTTGATCCGTTCACCAACGTTCATCATTCAAGACACGTGTGTGTGTTGTGCAATAATTCCTCGAATTATCGGAGTATTTGGTGTGTTGTGCCGCATGTCACACTAAATACAATTATTCTAGTGCCACGTATGCAATAATAGTACACATATTATTAAAATAAAATAATTGCTGACCTGGAATTTTGCGAGGTGTCACATCATCTCCCGGTTAATAGGAATTTCGTCCCGAAATTCAGTTCGTGTTGCTCGTGCCAGTTTGGTCGGTAAATAAGTGAGGGTATTTCTTTTTCATCTGGTCATCTCGCTCCCAGGTGTATTCCGGCCCACGCCGTGAATTCCATCGTATCTTAACTATCGGTATCTTACTGAGTTTAAGCTTCTTGATTTCCCGGTCCATAACTTCCACCGGTTCCTCAACGAAGTGTAGTTTTTCGTCAATCTGGATTTCCTCCAACGGAATTGCGAGCGCTTCGTCTGATAAGCATTTCTTGAGGTTCGACACGTGAAACACGTTGTGTACGCAACTCTATTCCTGCGGGAGCTGTAGCTTGTAGGCCACGGGGCCTATCCGTTTAGTTATTTCGAATGGTCCGATGTAACGAGGATTTAGCTTCCCCCGTTTCCTAAATCGTATCACTCCCTTCCAGGGAGAGACTTTAAGGAGTACTCGGTCTCCCACTTGGAATTCCAAAGGCTTGCGCCTTTTGTCGGCATAGCTTTTCTGTCGGTCCCGAGCTGCTGCCATTCTGTTACGTATTTGCACGATCTTTTTGGTTGTCTCGTGCACAAGTTCGGGTCCGGTCAGTTGGCTTTCACCAACTTCTGCCCAACAAAGCGCTGATCTGCACTTACGCCCATAAAGTGCTTCAAATGGTGCAGCTCCAATGCTGGTGTGATTGCTGTTATTATATGAGAACTCAACCAAAGGTAGGTGAGTCTCCCAGCTGTTACCGAAGGCGATTACACATGCCCATAGCCTGTCCTCCATGGTCTGGATGGTTCTTTCACTTTGGCCATCCGTTTGCGGGTGATAGGCAGTGCTCATATCCAACCTTGTTCCGAGTGCCTTGTGTAAGGACTTCCAAAAATGTGCCGTGAAACGGCTGTCTCGGTCGGATACTATGGAGATTGGGACTCTGTGTCTGGATACGATTTCCTTCAAGTATATTCGGGTTAGCTTCTCCAACTTATCGGTTTCCTTAATCGGTAGGAAGTGTGCCGATTTTGTGAGTCGGTCTACGATAACCCAGATGGCATCGCAGCCACTTGCCGTCTTTTGCAGTTTGGTGATAAAATCCATGGAAATCTGTTCCCATTTCCATACTGGGATTTCTGGTTGTTGAAGTAATCCTGAGGGCTTCTGGTATTCGACCTTGACTTTGGAGCACGTCAGGCACTTACTTACATAGGTCGCGATTTCTGATTTCATGTTAGGCCACCAGTAAGTGGTCTTCAAATCGTGGTAAATCTTGTCAGAGCCTGGATGTACTGAATATCGGCTCTTGTGAGCCTCATCCATCACTACTTCTCTCAATCCTTCGTAGTGTGGAATCCAAATCCGATCCATCAGATAGTAAGCTCCGTCATCCCTCTGTTTTATCTGTTTATCCACACCCCGCATAGCTTCAAGGGTAAGGTTTTCCTTTTTCAGAGCTTCGTGTTGTGCGATACGAATCTGATGAGGCAGCTCAGAATGAATGGTGAGTTGTAGTGCACGTACGCGTTTGGTTGTCTCTTTTCTGCTCAACGCGTCAGCTACTACATTGGCCTTTCCGGGATGATACTTGATTGCGCAATCATAATCGCCTATCAGTTCAACCCATCTATGTTGTCTCATGTTTAACTCTTTCTGGTCGAATATGTGTTGCCGGCTCCTATGATCGGTGAATATAGTGCACTTGGTGCCGTACGGATAGTGTCGCCAGATCTTCAATGCGAACACTACAGTTCCCAACTCCAAATCGTGAGTTGTGTAATTCTTCTCGTGCACTTTTAATTGTCGTGACGCATAAGCTATGACTTTCTCGCGTTGCATCAGCACACAACCGAGTCCTTGCTTCTATGCGTCACAATAAACCACAAAATCTTCGCACCCGTCTGGTAGTTATAGGATCGGTGCGCTGCACAGTTTCTGTTTCAATAATTCGAATGCAGCTTCTTGCTTTTCTCCCCATTCGAACTTCTTGTCTTTGTGCGTAAGGCATGTCAATGATTGCGCAATCTTCGAGAATCCCTCGATAAATCGCCTGTAGTATCCGGCCTATCCTAGGAACTGTCGCACCTCAGTTGGGGTCTTTGGTGCCGTCCAGTTCTTGATTGCCTCAATCTTGGCTGGGTCTACGTGTATCCCTTTCTCGTTCACCACGTGCCCAAGGAACTGAACTTCGCGAATCCAAAAATCGCATTTGGAAAATTTCGCGTATAGTTGTTCCTTCTTCAGTAGTTCCAAGACGCGCCTCAAGTGATCGGCATGTTCTTCTTGAGTCTTGGAGTAAATCAGAATGTCATCTATGAACACGATTACGAATTTGTCAAGATACGGCTTACACACCCAATTCATGAGATCCATGAATACTGCCGGTGCGTTGGTCAGTCCAAACGGCATAACCAGAAACTCATAATGTCCGTACCGTGTTCTGAAGGCTGTCTTCGGTATGTCTTCCTCTTGTATCCTAAGTTGATGGTAACCGGATCTTAAGTCGATCTTCGAATTGTATCTCGACCCTTGTAATTGGTCAAACAGATCGTCTATTCGAGGTAAAGGGTATCGATTCTTGATCGTTACCTTGTTCAGCTCCCAGTAGTCGATGCACATAGGGAATGATCCGTCCTTTTTCTTCACAAACAGGACCGGTGCTCCCCAAGGTGAGAAGTTCGGTCGAATAAATCCTTTATCCAATAAATCTTGCAGTTGATTGGATAGTTCCTGCATTTCAGTAGGAGCCAATCGGTATGGTGCCTTGGCTATCGGTGCTGCTCCTGGTGTCAGATCTATCTGAAATTCCACTTGTCGCGCTGGTGGTAGTCCAGGTAGATCGTTAGGAAAGGCTTCTGGATAATCGCGAACGACAGCGATGTCCTCGATCTTTCGTTCCTTCTTTGGTTGTACGGTGATAAGTGCCATGATAGCTGTTTATCCCTTCTTTAGATATTTGTTTGCCTTCATGTAGGACATGATGTTTAACGGTATTCCACGCCTTTCTCCTTGGATTGAGATCTGCTCTCCACTTGGCAACGTAATCCGCACAATCTTCTCATTGCACACAATCTCAGCGTGGTATGCAGATAGCCAACCCATTCCAATCACCACGTCGAAGCTCCCAAGAGTTACTGGCATCAGGTCAATCACCAGTTGGTGGTCTGCTAACGTCAGGACACACCCCTTGATGATATGTTGTGTTTCTATCAGCTTGCCGTCTGCTAACTCTACGGTGTACTTATGGTCTAGTGGTGTTGGCGTCATATTAAGCAGTTTACTAAGATCACTAGAGATAAAACTCCTATCGGCACCGGTATCAAATAATATACTAGCATAGACATTATTTAAAAGAAACGTACCGGTAACGACATTGGGGTCATCTTTTGCTTCTCCTGACCCGATGACAAATGCCCTGTGTTCTTGTTTTGTGGGCAATCTCTACGCATATGCGCTGGCTTCCCGCAAGTGACGCATCCCTTTAAGGTGTCATTTTTGTTGAGATTGGGGTTGGGGTTTGATCGGCATTCTTTGCCCAAGTGCCCGTTTCTGCCACAATTGGTGCATTTGGTCCTTTTGCACGGGCCAAAGTGGTGGTAGTTGCAGTTGTTGCATTTTGGGCTGTTGCCCTGATATCCCCCCTTGCCTTGAGTGCTTGGCTGGGTTGCAGTGAAGACCTTTACAGGTGTTGGTCGGTGTTGAGCTGGTTGTTGTGGTGAGAAGGTATGGTTATTGCTAGGTTCCCACTTCCGCTTGGGTTCCTAGGGTTTCAGATGTTCACCCGTCTTAGGCAGCTTCCCTTGGGCTACCGCCTGGTCTGTTAACTTGTGTGCCAAGCGAATTAGTGGTTGGATGGTAGAGAGATCAGAAGAAGTCACCATGCTTTGGATTTGCTCGGGCAACCCACTGATGAATTGCTCGATTTTCTTGTATTCCGGCGTCAGCATTGCCGGGCACAGCTTGCACAATTCATGAAATCTAGTGCAGCATTTCTCGATTTCCGAACCCACCATTTTGTGCACCCAAAATTCCTCCTCAAGCTTCCTGATCTCGTCACGTGGGCAGTATTCTTCGTGAAGCATTCTAGTGAATTCCTCCCACGGAATGGTGTTAGCAGTCTCGAGTCCGAGAGTTTGGACATGCGTATTCCACCAGGTGAGGGCAGATCCCTCGAGAGTCCCGGTAGAATGCTTTACTCGGTTCTCCTCCGAGCATTCGGCCATAGCAAAGACCGATTCTAGCTTCTCAATCCAGCGAAGCTGTCCCACTGCTCCCTCGGTACCCCGGAACTTGTGACGGTGGCAGCTCAGAAAGGCTTTAAACGAGCATCCCTTTGATGCGCTTCCTTGGGATCCTGTGCATAGGAGTCCAAGGTCACGTGTTAGTGTCATCGTTGTCTATGCTGAGTTAGTAATGTTAAACAAGGGTTAGTACCGTTATTGGTGTCACTAGTATCGCTGGTGTGACGGTTTCCCTCGTATTCGGCAAGCACCTTGTTGACTTTGCGTTCGACCATCATGTTGATTCTTGCCTTTTCGGCCTTGCGTTTGAGGTTGCGGGCGTTTGATCCTCTTCCAGACATGGTTCTATATGGAAGGGTTAAAATGTTAGTTAGCATGAGTTAGAGTGTTAGCCGATTGTCATGTCTGAAGTCAAGTTAGGTATCATGTTAGCAATCAACCATAGTCAAGATATAATAAATAAAACAAACATCATTTCATTAATAATAATAACTTGAAGTACAATGCTTTCAAAAGATAATAATAACATAAGTTTGTACGAGCACATCCCGCTCGTTTAGCAAATGGAAAAGAAACATAAATGAAAGTAACTCGGTAATCTGTGTCCATGGTGACGTTTGAAACGTCACTATCAGCATCTCTATCATCCTCTCCCTACTCAGGATCCTCGTCGGGATCCTCGTCGAAGTGTCCCTCTTCGAGGTCATTGACCTCAAATTGGGGTCCATCATCCTGAGGTGGTTCCTCAATAAACTGTGCGACCCACGCGTTAAGCATGGCATCGCTGGCCTGGACCATTGCCTGAGTCTCCTCGTTGGTGACTCGATTCTCCGTGATGCGTACGTCATGCTCCTGCATGACATCCACTATCTGTCTGTGCTGCCCCATCAGTTGGGACACCTGGAGACGTAGAGTCTCTATCTGTTCCTCTAACCTGTCGTTCGTCCTCTCGAGGCGATCGTTCTTCTCTCGAAGATCTCAGACCTCGTCCGATAGCTCGCCGTTCCTCATGGCCTCACGTCGGGAGAAAGCCATGTGAGCCGCGAATGCCTGCTCCATCGGCACTCCCAGTGGTGGTAGTCTGTGGTCGGTCGGTGCGACGCTAGGATACCGTGGCGAAGGTACCCTCTCTCATATAACCCAGTCCCGTATCACCATGGGGAGCCATCCCCAGTACCGGGCTCGTGCTACATGTCGTGCCCGTCTGTCCGTCTCCTCATCGACCTGGGCCACGATGTCGTCGACTCGCCGTCGACTCTCTGCGGTCAGGTCATCTGTTGCTGAGCGTCTTCCCGGGTTCCTGTTAGCGTTGTCGTTGTTGGCCATTCCTGTAAATCTCAAGTTAGTAAACAACAGTTCAATAGTAATGGTAATATCAGTGTGCGAATTCTAAGTGTAGTGTCTAGTGTAGAGCAGTGGCTATAGTCTAAGTTTACTATATGCAAACCTAGTTCCCTATAACCAAGGCTCTGATACCAGTCTATCACACCCCCAAATTCCCACTCGTGGTGTCAGTCCACGTGGGTGTGACGTGGCCAGGATCACAGCTCATGGTCATATAGAACGACTCTATATGAGTTACACAATCGCACAGATTTGTAAGACAGACATGTTTTCAAAGTAAGCAGCGGAAATGTTTTAATATCATAAGTAAATAAAGTTTGCAGCGGAATGTAAATTGTATCGAACACTACATAAATCAAATTGTTTTCAAACTCAGCACATCAACACAAGGCCTAGGAGTATAATATGCATGAGACTCTCTTGTACTCCTCCTTTGTGTCCTAGCGTGTGCTCCATTAGTTACCTGAGAATACATGCGAAAAGTGTCAACTAAAAAGTTGGTGAGTTCACAGGTTTAGACAGACTGAAAAGTAAACAGACATACACTGGGTATGTTAAGTTTGGTTGTTGGATACTACGATCCGTGGAGTGTGTCAGTTCATCTTACCAAAACTAGACTGTTCCCGTTTGCCTCCGCAGGTCATCGCTGAACCCGCATTCACATCGAAATTACACTCGTTATGACCTCCAGTCAACATTGGTGCCGAGTGGGGTTGGTCAAACCCAATAGTACTACGTAATTACGACTCGTTTGTGTTACAACTAACGGTAAGGATAAGTGAGGACTTTAAGCGATAATAGTTACACTCGAAAATGGTTTTCACAGCATACCAGTACTATATCTAAAACACTTGCATAGTATTCTCACCCAAAAGTTAAGTAAAACAGTTGAATTGTAAAAGTGGGGCCGTAAACTCACCTGAGTTTAGCAGAGTGTTGTGCGTTCGTACAAGAACGGAGTAGCTCGCCGGCTAGTAGTTACCTATATCACATAGGTGTTATAAGTTTGTGTTTACATACACGTGGGTCTCACAGGACCGTGTTAGTGTTTAACAACATCCAAGTTGTTATGTGGGTAGAGTTGACCGTGTTTGACCGTGTTTGACCTAACGACCCGTTGGTGACGGTTTTGGATCAAGTGTTCGTGTTACGTACGTTTTAGTGTCGTGTGAAGTGTGCGGATACCAATAATCACTTTCGTGAGGAAACTTACTAGTTATAGTAAGTTTCTATTTCAGGAAAGTTTCCACATTAGGCAAGTCATGTAGGAAATCATATTCCGTTTATTCTAGCATGCTTATTTATCCTAAGTGAGCATGTTATCACATAACACATAGTCAAACATAGCTGGTTTATCATATTTGGCGCGTAAAAGTTACTATTTATGGAAAGTTGCACAATTAAGCACATTTCACCAAGTTTAACAACTAATATCATCTAAACATCACTCTCATAGTCCTAAATAGTCATGTAATCATAACTAGCATGCTCCTATTCCCGGCTTTGCAAAATAAAGTTACTATATTTAGTAACTTATGAACAATACACAAAACCCATACTTTCAACAACATCAATCCTTCCATATCATCATAGTGACATCAAATAAGCATGCTAGACACTTAACATTATCAAACTCATCCACTATTAGCAAACTCATGGTAAAAAGTTACTCTATTTAGTAACATTCATGAAAATCATGCTTTTAACAATTCTAAACATTCTATGCACCAAATAATCACCATTTAACTTCTAAACATCATTTTCAAGCATAGCATACGGACCTAAACATACAAATGTGGTCATTTTATCAAGAACACGCATTTTGTAACATTAAAGTTACTAAAATTAGCAACAATCCCCAAATGACCAAATCTTGACATGGTTAACCATTCTAACCTTGTAAATCATCACCAATAACACTTTAATCAACATTTCAATACTAACAATCATGCTATTAAGCTTAGATCATACATGCATGTACTCACAAGTGCCCATTTACTAATAAAATAAACAGATACTCATCTAATCTTATCAAAATCATCATAGATCATAGTTAGATCATCAAATCAGTAGGTAACATCATCAAAAACAGATCTACAACATCAAAATTTCGTGATTAAAGTGGTGCTAGTGATGCATGTGGGAATTTCCCCTTGCATGTATGATTTCTAGTGATTCTAGTAAAGATTAAACTCAAATACTACCTTACAAAGCTTCAAATCCACGAAATGAGTCTTGAGCAGCTTCTGGAACAGCCCTAGGGAGGCTGAGGTTCATCCAAATGCAGAGAAGCAGTGGGTATGATGATCTTGGAGCTTCCACAAGGCTTCAATCCTTCAACTATGGCCTTCAAAGAGTTCAATCTTGCCTCTTGTTGATGAATGTGGGTGTAACAGAGTGAGAGTGGTCGAGGGAGAGAGTTTCAGTCGAGAGGTTGAGTGAAAGAATGGTGAAAATGATTAAGTCTTGGATTCATAAAGATTTATGCGATTTTAGACTCATCGCGTACCGCGACGCCTGTCAAAAAGCATCATCGCGTATCGCGACGATTAAAATAATCAATCGGTTCCCGAAACACGTCGCGTACCGCGATGGTGGAAGTTGATCGGTCGTCGCGTACCGCGACTCTTTTCGGTGAAATTCAAATTCTCCCGCCTATGGGTCGCATACCGCGAAGGCCCATTTGTGTGCCCATCGCGTACCGCGATGGGTCTCGGTTGAGCCCAATAAGCCCAATTTCATGGTTTTGAACCGATTTTCGCATTTCAAACGATTACGATCATCGTTTCTCGACATGTAAGCATTGTTCCACCTATTCTAGGTTCCCCAGAACCTAAGTGTAGTGAAAGTGTACTGTGGTTTGATCCGTTCACCAACGTTCGTCATTTAAGACACGTGCGTGTGTTGTGCGATAATTCCTTGAATTATCGGAGTGTTTGGTCTGTTGTGCCACGTGTCACACTAAATACAATTATTCTAGTGCCACGTATGCAATAATAGTACACATATTATAAAAATAAAATAATTGCTGACCTGGAATTTTGCGAGGTGTCACATACATGCATGTGGTCAAATGTCATTATTTCATAACAATAACAACCAATAGTCATCAAATCATGTAAATATCCTCATAGATCATTATCAAATCGTCAAATCAACCACAAAATCATATAATCTCATATTCAAATAGATAAAATTTCGTGCATGTGTCATCGAACTGTTTGCATGTGTGTGATACCCATTGCTTGTGTGTGTTTTGGTGTTGTTTGTACAAAATAGTGCTAGAAGCTACCTCCAAGAGCTACTTTGGAGCATGAAGGTGGCTGGAACAGGCTTGGGTAGCTTCAAGAAGACCTGATGTTGCCTCAACATTTGCTACAAGGGGAGTGTTGGTGTTGTTTGATGCTTCCTAGCTCTCTTCCAAGCTTCAATCTTCAAAAATGGCTTCCAAATGTGTTTAAGATGCTTTCCAGGAGCTCCAATGGTGTATAACCGAGATGATGATTGACAAGTAGCTTCGGGGTTCGGGTAGGATGGGTATAGGGTGGCTTGTAATGATTTACTCTTGGTTTTATAAAGATTTTGCGTCTTAGGCTGCTTCGCGTATCACTGAGACTGTCCTCAAGGGGTCTTGGCGTACCACGGTGTCTTTCGCGATTCAAATTGCCCGCCCTGGCTACGCGTACCGCGAAAGCCCACTCCAAGGTCCTTGGCATACCACGACGGATTCCGATTGATGTTTCACGTTTAGTTACAGTTTCTTGATTAATTCACGTTTACGATTGATGTTTCTTGACTTTTCATCATTTGTTAACGTATTATGAGTTCTCATAAAGCATAGTTTTAGTTTAATCGAATTATTGTTCGTTTACTTCACCAACGTTCGTGTAATGAGGATTCAGCTCATAGGCCACGGGGCCTATGTTTTTCATGATCTCGAATGATTCGATGTAATGAGGATTCAGCTTCCCTCGTTTCTCGAATCGGATTACTTCCTTCCAAGGTGAGACTTTAAGAAGTACTCGATCTCCTACCTTGTACTCCAAAGGCTTGCGCCTTTTTTCGGCGTAGCTCTTTTGTCGATCCCGAGCTGCTGCAATTCTGTTTCGTACCTGCACTGTCTTTTCTGTCGTTTCGTGCACTAGTTCCGGACAAGTCAGTTGGCTTTCACCAACTCCTGCCTAACAAACAGGCGATTGGCCCTTACGTCCATATAGCGCTTCGAACGGTGCAGCCTTGATGCTTGTGTGGTAGCTGTTGTTGTATGAGAACTCTACTAATGGTAGGTGAGTCTCCCAGCTACTTCCGAAGTTGATCACACATGCCCAAAGCATGTGTTCAAATGCCTGGATCGTTCGTTCACTCTGCCCATCAGTTTGGGGGTGATAGGGCATGTTCATGTCCAGTCTTTTTCCCAGTGCCTTATGCAAAGACTTCCAGAAATGTGTCATGAATCGGCTGTCACAATCGGATATTATTGAGATTGGAACACCGTTTCTGGAAACCACTTCCTTTAGATAAATTCGTGTAAGTTTATCTAGCTTGCGGTTTCTTTGATCGGAAGGAAGTGTGCAGATTTTGTGAGTCGGTCTACGATTACCCAGATGGTATTGCAACCACTCGCCGTCTTGCGTAGTTTTGTAATGAAATCCATGGAAATCTGCGCCCATTTCCATACCGGGATCTCGAGTTGCTGAAGTAGTCCTGATGGTTTCTGCCATTCGACCTTTATCTTGGAGCAAGTTAGGCACTTGCCCACATAAGTCACAATCTCCGACTTCATGTTAGGCCACTGTGACAACCGGCACCTGAGCAACCATGAGTCAGAAATCCAAGGGTGTACACAATCACAGTGTAAGAGATAGGATTACGAGAGTGAAAGTCGTGATAATAAACGGCAATAAAAATACACGGGTTTTCCTAAGACAGTTAGGATGATCCACTTAATCACATGAACATGAATCAAAAGAAAGGAAAACAACCTGTGAGGGAAAACAATGAACAAAACCTGAAAGGTAACATTTGGATTCTCGATCCAACGAGATATCGGCATGGGTGACGACCATGTGGATAGGTTGTTAGATTTGGATACTTTAAATGAAATCTTTACAGTATCAAACAATGTCAGCAGTTAAATACAACGCGACGTTTTTATGGGCGACGATTCATACAGATGTCATCGTGAGTCTTTAACGTTGATGTAAAATAATAACAATTTTAAATAAATTCCACCAAAACAATTTAATAAAGAATCAAAATTTTAAAGCGCACAACCATTTGTACGAATGGGCTCTCATTCGTACAAACCAGTCTAATTCGTGAAGCTTTATAGCCACAGTTCGTTCGCACAAATGGGAGCCATTTGTACGAACGGCTAATTGCGACAGCACATCTATAAAAGCAACACTTCCGTTTTTCAAACCCATTTTTCACCCAACTCTCCTTAACGATTCTCCCTTGATGTGGTTGAACATGTTAAACCTTTGCCTTAACATATGCTTGCGACTTTCTCGCATGTCATCATCACCTTCAAACCTCTCTACCAAAGCGTCCCATAGTTGTTTGGCTGTTTGATGTTCCTTGAACCCGTGAGCACCGTCGGTAGACAACGCCATGGTGATTGAAGCATATGCCTTATCATCTTTCTCTTTCAAAAGAATGTCGTTTTCCGTATACAGTTCAGGGTCTTTGGGAATTAATCCATTGAGCTTACTCTGGTACATGGGGATGTAAGGCCCCTCTTCAATTGACCTCCACAGCTTCGGGTTAGTGTACTTGATGAATGCTTGGAACCTGAATTTCCAATCCTGAAAGTTATCTCCCGACACAAGCCTAGGTGGCTTTGTTCCGGTGCCGATTTCATTTTCCAAGTTGAGCAGGTTAAAAAAGTTGGTAAGGTTCGTTGATGCAATGATTAATCAGAAAATTTTCTAAGTGTAGTTCTCGAACCCCCCAACAGTGCTAAGTACCAAATAGTGTACGAAGTCCAATCACTACTCGAAACAACACAACTACCCAAAGTCCAATGAATATTCTAAATCCAAAGTGTTCGAATTCCAAGAGTAATCGAACCTCAGATACACTCGAACTCAGCAGTGTATCCAAACCCCTATGTACTCGAAGAACCTTTATACTCGAAGCTTTCAAAGTATCCGAATAATAAAACAATCTAAATCTAAATAATAACTAAAATAAAGAAAACGTCAAACTTCTATTAAAAGTGGACCTTGTACTCGAACTCAATGTGTAATCAAAATCCCATATAATCGAAATCACCAATCTGTGGTCGAACTCCAACTGTATCCGAACTCTACTATACTTGAAAAGGCTGTTCTCGAAATTTAAACTCGAAAAATACTTGAAAAATTTCCGAAGAAATATTTCTGAATATTCAGAGTACCAAATTTGAATAGCACCTACAAGGAATAGAGTAGAACAAGAAAGCAATGAACTTCACCTGAAAAGCTTGTACCTTGATGTAGAAAAGAGCACTAAGGTTCTGATACCACTTGTAGGTCCCTAAACTTATCAAGAACTGAGCTTTAAGCCTCCAATCTGCATCACGTGTCTCTACAACGTGCGGAATCCGGAATACAATCACAAGAGCCAGAAGAAAGATCAAAATTTAATATATTCAGTGAAGTACACGAAACAGTGCCTCAATACGTCTAGAGAGAATGTGTTGGGAATCCAACCGTAGAATAGTACAAAATACGTCTATTTATACTACTTCTAGGTGTACTCGAACCTCTATACACGAAAATGTTCGAGTACGGGAAATACTACTGTATACGAAATGCTAAGTACACAAAAATAACAAAATATGGTCTTCGACTCTTCTCCGGTTCACTTTGTCAGTCTTCATCTTCAGTTAGGCTCTACAAACTCCCCTTAGACTGATGAAGTCAACCGATGGGAAGCGAGACAGAGTGAGTACCAGCTCCGGCGTATAGCTTTAGCTCCATAGCAAACGCGACTACACGAGTAAAGGGCTTAGCCTCTTCGTCCCAATCTCCATAAACTCTGATAGGAGACTCGTGTAGCTTCTGTATGTCTTCCTTTCCGAACTTCAAAAGATCCATCGGATCAAGCATCAAATCGATGTCCTTTGTGACAACTAGTACCGGACCGTCCGGTAAATCCGTACGGTAAGTGTACTTACACCTAAAACTATGTGTGAATGCAAGGTGATAAACAGTGTGTGATAACAATTTAGTGGAAACAATTAACAGTTTTATCTATTTCGATGAGAATCGAAATCTAATATACATCAACACATGTTAAATAACAGTGTGAAAACAAATGACAAAAACACAACTGTTGCGATCTGAATCCACAGATAACAGGAATCAGATGGCCGATAAATCAGTGAGAAAACAATGTGAAAGTATCCATAACAATGTGAAAACAGTTAGGATTAGTTGAGTCCGGCTGTGAGAAAGTTCAATTCAAAACAACAACTCAGTATCATTTACGAATAATAAATTGACAGTGTGTTTGCGTGGGTGACGATTCACACAAACATATCTGTGAGTTTATCGTTCTGAACGACAACTGAAAAATAGAAAACCCAATCAGAAAGTGAAACGTATGATCGTATTTGTACAGTTAGCGCTCTGTATGAAAACGCGCGTAAGTTACATTTCTAACGAAACAACGAAAATAAACGATTTTGAGCCTTAAAATAATAAAAATAAAATAAAAATAATATTTATTAGAAATTACCAGCTAAAAAGATTTAAGTTAAACTATTTTTATAAAATTTCGCATATTTAACGTTACGTAACGGAATAACGAGACCAAACACGCGGGTAAACACCTGTGGTATAAAACCCCACTCTCTTCTTCTTCTCCTTAATTTTCAGCAGAAAATTTTTCTCTCTCTCCACAAGAATTCGTCCTCTCTCTAGCTTTTCACACACTCCACCATAGCAAACGACCACCAAATTTCGCATTCTTGGTGTCTAAACTGTCACACCCCGAGACGGCGGGCCGGATCTTGTGTCCTGTCGGGCGAAAAGGCCCCGGGGCGCGATATCGGGAATGATAATCGTGATGATCAGATTGTTTACATTGCACATGATATATAATGAGAAAGAAAAACTAAATATAATAGAATTACAAAGTTAAATTACATAAGTTTTGTTTATAATTTAACAATGTAAATCTATCTTCAACATCATAATCCATCTATCTTGTATCTGCACAAGATATACAAAATAATTTGTATAATGATGTCCAAAATATGCACGCTTCAAAAATACTAGGTCCTCTAACTGGCATCCTAGTCCAAAAGCGTTATCTACTCATACCTGTTCGTCACTTGAGAATCATGCAAAAAGATCAAGTCAACACATGGTTGGTGAGTTCATATAGTTTTATTTGAAAATAAGTTTGAATACCGGTACGAATGACAACCTTAACCTCATTAACAACCACCTACACTATCCATTCCAATATGCTTATATATAGGGCATATGTAGGGGAGCAAGCCCCAGCCACCGTCCCACCACATATCGAACCACATAGTATATTGTTATCAATGACAATTAAGCATTTCATCCCATACACTGAATCACATACTGGCACCGTTTGAAAATGATAACACTTGAATCGTCTGAAAATGATACCCTTTCAACACCCAAAATGACAACCTTAACCTCACTAACAACCACCAATACTATCCAGTCAAATATGCTTATATATAGGGCATATGTAGGGGAACAAGCCCCAGCCACCATCCCACCACATATCGAACCACATAGTATATTGCTGCTAATGATAATTAAGCGTTTAATTCCACACCATAGACACTAGTTCTTTGAGTCCACAAAATAGAATATCTATTAACTCCATGAGTTCCCCACACACTCATGATCAACCATACAATTGTAGAAACATTTCAATAAATTCTTAGATAAGTAAATCAATAAACTTTAAATAAAATCTAAGACCTAACGATTAGGCCTTGGTCAACTCGAGTAGACTAGTCTAGCAATCATGGTTCTTAGTAGTAAAGGAGATCTGTAAATCTCATCAAACATGCGACCTATAATCAATCAGTCTGGCTAGGACATCTTTTGATATACAGGCTTTTATAGTTCTTTATATCGTCCGTGGTTCGTAAGTTCTTTAGTTCTTTCGCACATGTTATCTTTCATTATTTCCCAAATTTTCCTCAAAACTGGTTAGGGAATACTGTAAATATCATCAAACATGCGTCTTTGTTCATAATTCTTTGAAACCTGAGATTAGCACATGCTATCTTTGATATTTCCCAGACAGACCCTTGTAAATAGTTCTTTGTTCATAATTCTTTGAAATAGATCGTTAGTTCTTTGACAACACACCACCAAAAATAGTACTTTGACCGTTAGTTCTTTGAAATTAGATCTTTCAAAAATAGTTCTTTGTCTTTTCAATTTGTTAGCTATTCATGATGAATAGATGAATAGCTAACTCACTCTAAAATTATTAAATTAGTTTACCTAGATAAGATCTAGGACAACCCTTTTACATATAAAAATATATTAAGTAAAAGCATTTAAGTACATATAATTCAAAGAAAATAATTTATGCATGCTTCTCAGCCCCGCGTTTGTAAAACAAAAATGTTTAGAAAAGGGGCAATGAACTCACATGTGTTGCTCTGTATTGATTCACAACAAAATACGCGCTCGTTACTTGTATACTATGTATCTTCAGTACCTGAGTTGTTTTAAGAGGATTCGAATACAATAAGTATTTATAATAGTCGTACATAGGGTTTTGGTCTCGGTGTGCAACTAAGTGTCCTATGTCACTAATGTGTTTCCATGATTACCGCTAACTAGTCTAATGTATTACCCATTTATAAACCGTTATCCCATGAATTATCGCTATTAAACCTTAGGTAGGTAAGGTTTATGTCAATATGTTCAAGGTCTTTAATTAACACATTTAAATAATTCAACTTAAGTTAAAGCATTTAGTTAGAAATCATTTAATTTAGTTTAATAAGGTTTATTAGTCAATTTCTTTTATTAAAAACATAATTTATTTTAAGAAAATATAAGTTACATGGTTGGACTTAGATTATCAATTCGATTAACTCTAAGTCTTTTATGATATGTTTTCATTTTCCCATGGTTCTTTGATCAACTCCTTGTTTAACCCATCTTAGGTAGTTCAATGAACCACCTAATGTAGTTACGTATTTTCATGAAATGTCTAAGCGTTAGATGTAAATGATGAAATCAACATCTACATGCCTAGCTATTGTTTGATTCATAATACGTCTATCACCATATCATTAATAGTTTAGTTTAAATGAAATACAAATGTGCTAAACTAAAATGATGTCCACCCTTTATGTTGTAGTTCAACATTTGGTTAGAAAAGTATTGGTGTTATCACTCCCTAACATAAGGGACTTACAAATTTGTTTCCTTATTTGAAAACCCTAATTATTTCCACCAATTCATACTTACAACCCATTTTTAGTTTAGAATAACTTTAGTGTTGGGCATTTGCCTGAAGGTTTAGCAATCCATTAATACCTTAGCAAAACCACAGAAATCTTTCCCATGCACGTACCCATGCATACAACCCATGCACGCCATGCACTCACAAACCGTTAATCGCGATTAGTAACCCTAACCCAAGCATTCACACCCTGTTTCCACCTGCACTTAATCAGCCTAATAAGGGTTGTATGCTAAGGAGACTTGGACAATATGTGTTGATGCTAATGAGGCTTAGCCGAACAAAGTTCATGCGAAGAGATAGTCGACCGATTGTGTCTTGGTCGAAGGAGGGTGGCCGATCGAATGGAGCATGGGCCGACTAGGGGAGGCAGCCAATTATGGGGTTGGCCGAATGGGGTATTGGGCGAATGAGATGCTGCCCAACCGAATGTGATTCATACAGATTATGCTAGAACCGAATAGAGGTCATCGTGCGAATGGGAGACTCCAGACCTAATAGGGCCTCACTTGGCCTTGTAGTCAGTCGACCTAGGCTGCCTCATGTGCACCAGAGGCCATTCATCCTATCTGATAAAGGGCCGGTCGAAATAGGCCAGATTTGGGTCTCCATTTAACTAGCCTCACTACCTCTCACAAAACCTGCCATGATCCTACTTCATTCTAGAGTGGTTTGGTGTTATTTCCCTAAGGTCTTGAGGGTTTAGAACCAGCTAGATGGTGGGTCGAACCAAGGGTTTGAAAACCCTAGAAACTTGTCACACCCCGAGTCGGCGGGGTAGGATCGAGTTTCCCCGACGGGCGGAAGGTTCCCCGGGGCGCGATATCATGAGTGATAATCGAAAGTGATCAGATTGTTTACATTGCACAGGATATAAATGAGAAATGCTAAATATAATAGAATTACAAAGTTAAATTACATCAGTATTGTTTATAATTTAACAATGTAAATCTATCATCAACATCATAGATGTCTATCTTGTATTTACACAAGATACACAAAATAATTTGTATAATGATGTCTTCAAAAATATGCAGGTCCAAAAATACTATGTCTTCTATCTGTAGTCCTAGTCCAAAAGCATAAGCTTCCTAGTTGACCTGTTCGTCACCTGAGAAGTCATGCAAAAATAAAATCAACACATGGTTGGTGAGTTCATATAGTTTAGTAATTGAAAATGATTTTAAAATGTTCCTTTCGGTAAAGACCCTAACCTCATTAACTTCAATGTAATATCCATATCGGTATGCTTATATATAGGGCATACCCCTGAGTCGAGCCTACAAACCCGCCCAGACGCCATCCCACCAGATACTAATACGCATATGACACTGTTGTTAATGATAATTAACCATTTTTACCCTTAACACAAACCCATAAGTTCTTCTGTTTGTTGTTCCTGTTATTCTGATTAGTTAAAATCCATTTTGATTTCATAAGTTCATCACACAATATGATCAACCACAGTATTGTATAAAACAATTATAAATGCTTAATTAAATAAATAAATAAACATTTAATAAAATCTAAGTCCTAATGATTGGGGCCTTGGTCAACTCGAGTAGACTAGTCTGTCAATCTAGGTACTTAGTAGTTAGGGAATCTGTAAATATCATCAAACATACGACCTACAAATCAAACGGTCTAGCTAGGACTTCTTGAAATGTAGGGTTTCTGTTTCGTCCGTTTTGGCATATGTTATTTCTGATATTTCCCAGGCTTTCCCTTGAAAATGATTTATTGATTCGTCTGATTCTGTTACAAGATGTACTTGATTCGTTGATCATAGAATACTAGATTCATTAATCAATTGTACACTTGATTCATTGTTCAACAAACACTTGATTTGTAGAACATTGAATGTTGTCTTTGCAAAGATTGTTTCGTTTGATTCGTTGAAATCCCACACTTGTTTCGTCAAAATGTTTCGTTTGATTCATTGAAATCACCCATTTGATTCGTCAAAATGTTTCGTTTGATTCATTGAAATCACCCATTTGATTCGTCAAAATGTTTCGTTTGATTCCTTGAACTCACGCACTTGTTTTGTCAAAATGTTTGATTTGATTCATTTGAAATGTTTTGAAATGTCCTCTAGGGTTTGTAACATACGCTCGCTTTGGCAGTCCGCTTGTGGATGATATGCAGTACTCAGATTTAGATGCCTCCTAAGAGTTTTCTGCAGTGATTGCCAATTGTAGGACCAAGATTGATCTCGGAAACAGCACGAAATCAAGAGAAATCTGCTCTACAGCCTCTGGAATAGTGCGGAATCCTATTCCAGGGTTTTCCAATCGAAACCAACAGCAACCGTGGTGATTCGAAGGTAAGAGATGAACGTTTGAGTGAGAATCAAACACCACGAGCTATGAATCGAACTTGGACAGCAAGAAACTCTCAAATCTTCAGGGGTTTGACACTGGAGTACACATGGAAGAATGAGGGTTCTCAGAAGTTAGGGTGGAAATGATTTTGAACTTGTATATATAGGCAGTAGACATTCGGCCGAATGAGAGGCCGAAACAACTCATTCGGCGAATGACTATGTCGAATAGGTAAGTCAGTCGAATGAGTCATTCGGCGAATGACTCATTCGCTGACTATAGACATACTCTATTCTCATTCGGCGAATGACTTCATTCGATAGAGTCATTCGGCCGAATGAGTAATACTCATACTCACTTGATAATAAATCAAATGAACCAATCATATAATCAAATAACTAAAATATAAACATTAAGAACAATATAGAAAGACAACTTCCATTAATATAACTTGAACTTTACATGATGAATAATACAAAATTGAACTAGGGACATTAAGTGCACCAACAAACTCCCCCTAGAAACCTAAAACAGAAAATGTTTTTGAGTTTTTGATTAAGAAAAGAAACTAGACGAGAAAAACTGAAATAAAATTAAATAGACAAAACAAAAACTATCTAAGAAAAGCAATGATCATTTGTTAGATTCAGATGAAGGTAGGACTTCATCCTTTTGGAAAACACCATTAGCCGATAACAGATATAGAAATCTGGGTTTATCAAAAGCTTTTGTGAAAAGATCGGCTTTCTGGTGATCGGTGTGAATTTTAACAATATCGATTAATTTCTTTTCAAAACAATCACGTATGAAGTGATATTTAATGTCGATGTGTTTTGTTTTTGAGTGCTGAACAGGATTTTTAGTGACAGCTATGGCAGTAGTATTATCAACATATATAGGAGTGTTGGAAAAATGTAACCCATAGTCCCTAAGTTGCTGTTGAATCCAGATGATCTGTGAACAACAACTAGCAGCAGCAATGTATTCAGCTTCACAGGTTGAAGTAGACACCAACGTCTGCTTCTTGCACTGCCAGGTAACTAAACGGGTTCCAAAGAACTGACATCCAGTAGATGTTGACTTGAAATCTTTTTTGCAGCCACCATAATCGGAGTCACTGTATGCAGTAAGCTTAAAATTATCATCATTAGGGTACCATAAACCAAGATCAAGAGTACCTTTCAGATAACGCATAATCCTTTTGACAGCAATCAGATGAGACACTCTTGGTTTTGACTGATAACGTGCACACAAGCATGTGGCGAACTTGATGTCTGGCCGAGAAGCAGTAAGATACATAAGAGATCCAATCATTCCTCGGTACAAAGTAGCATCAATTGACTCCCCATTTTCATCTGGTGTAATCCCGTGATTGACAGCCAGTGGGGTACTAGCAGGCTTTGCATCAGACATACTAAACCAGCTCAGTATGTCCCCAACATATTTGGTTTGATGAATGAAGATTGCTGCCTCAGACTGATCTACTTGTAATCCCAGAAAAAATTTCATCTCTCCCATTGAGCTCATCTCGAACTTCTCTTTCATAACCTTTTCAAAATCTTTGCACAGATCATCATTTGTTGAACCGAAGATGATGTCGTCCACATATACTTGCCCCAAGAGTAAGTCACTATCCTTTTCTCGAATGAACAGTGTACAGTCAATGACACCTCTTCTGAACCCGTTGTTTAGAAGGTGAGTAGACAATGTTTCATACCAGGCTCGCGGCGCTTGATGCAATCCATATTAGGCCTTGCCTAGCTTGTAGACTTGATCTCTATGCAATGGATCCTCAAACCCAGGAGGTTGACTGACATACACTGTTTCATTTATCACACCATGAAGAAATGCACTCTTTACATCCATCTGATAAACTTTAAACCTTTTGAAGGATGCATAAGCCAAGAAGATACGAATGGCTTCAAGTCTAGCAACTGGTGCAAATACTTCATTATAGTCCAAACCCTCAACTTGTCTGAATCCTTGAACAAACAGACGTGCCTTGTTTCGCACAATGATACCATGATCATCCTTCTTGCACCGAAGAACCCATCTGGTGCCAATTACTTTCACACCTTTTGGTCTGTCAACCAATTGCCAGACACCTAACTTTTTGAACTGAAGGAGTTCTTCTTGCATTGCATCTACCCATGACTCTTCCTTGAGAGCTTCAGTGACAGTGCGTGGTTCAACTTGGGAGATAAAACATGAGTGAGCACAAAAGCTTACATTTGCAAAATCAAGAATATCTGCAAGTCCTCCTGAAGAAAGCTGATTTCTTGTCTTGACCCCATCCAAAGGACTTCCAATAATATTTTCTTGAGGATGAATCCGATTAATTCGTCCAACAGGGTGAGCGGGAACTTCAACCTGTGGATCAAGATTATTCAGATTCAGATCCTCAAGTCCTGGTACAAGATTGTCAACAGCTGGTTCAGGGATAGCTGGAGGAACTGAGTTGTCTTATGTGTCTGAACTGTCATCATTTGTCTGTGCTGTAGGAGTTCAAACAGATGAAGGTTGCATTAGTTCTTCAGGTGCATTTTGTGCATCATACAGCATCTGAACAGCAACATCTTCATCAGTGTACATAGGAGGCATGTTGAAGGAGTCAAACAGATCAGAATAGTTGAACATCCAATCAGGACCCTTCCCAGGTGGGGGCATGGAATGCTTCTGAACATCAACATGGTACCACTCCTCCACATTTTGAGTTGATCTGTTATAAACTCTTTTCTTGGAGTGCTGTACCCAAGAAAATACCCTTCTTCCACCTTTTCATTAAGCTTGCCTTGCTCATGTTTTTTAAGCATAGTGCATCGTGCACCAAATGGTTAAAGGTACTTAAGATTTGGCTTTCTGTTATGGAGCAATTCGAAGCAAGTTTTCCCATGTCTCTTTACTATCAACACTCGATTTAGAGTGTAGCAAGCATTAGCTATAGCTTCATTCCAGAATTGAACTGGAAGAGACGAATCTGCAAGCATAGTCCTAGCAGCCTTAATCAAAGTCCTGTTCTTTCGCTCAGCAACACCGTTCATTTGAGGAACATATGGAGCACTAAATTGTTGAACAATACCTCGTTCATTACAAAAAATCTCCATGTTGTGATTTTTGAACTCTGTCCCATTGTCGGTTCTGAGTATGCGAATCTTGAGCTTATAGAGAGATTCAAGTTTGCTAACCAACACTTGAATGTAGTCAAACGTTTCAGACTTCCCCTTTAGAAAGAAAACCCAAGAGTATCTGGAATATTCATCAGTGATGAAAAGACAGTACTGATCACCAGCAATACTCTTGCGGTTAACAGGACCAAACAGATCCATATGGAGCAGCTCAAGTGGAACAGTGATTGAGTGATACTTCCTCGGTTTGTGAGACTGCTTGACTTGCTTGCCTTTCTTGCAAGATACACAGACATTAGACAGTTTGAAATTCTTCAGACTTACCCCCTCAACCAGATTGTTGTGTACCAAGTGGTTCATCTTGCGTAGACTCAAATGACCCATCCTCTTATGCCAAAGAATGGAATCTTTTTCTATTGCCTTTGACATAAAACATGAAGCTGTGGAGGATGTAGTTGAAGCTGTGGCCATATTGAGTACGTACAAGTCTTGCTTCCTGGGGGCAGACATCAAAATCCATTCTTCAGGGATAACTACACCTTGCTTTAGAATGTAGCATTTGGAGTCATCGAAAAGAACTTTGTAGTTTTTATCACAGATCTGTGATACAGAAAGCAGATTATTCTCCAATTGCTTGACATATCTGACTTTGTCAAATGAAACTTGCCCATTTGATAAGATTCCCTCTCCTGTGATAAAATCACCTTTGTCACCAGCAAAAGCTACATAACCACCATGAACAGATTGAACGTTGGAGAGCAAAGAGATGTTTCCAGTCGTGTGCCTTGAAGCCCCACTATCGACAATCCAAGAACTGTTTAAAGCAGCTGTTGGGGCATTCTGCACAAAAATAAGACAATTAGTTTAATTTGGGAACCCAAGCCTTTACAGTCTTGGGTTGACCCAATAAGTCTCAGATCATAACATCGATCCATTTACCATCTGAACCAGTCTTGTCTGAAGTGGGTGGAACGGTAATCTCAGACTTTACTTTCCAGACTGCATTGTTACTGAAAGAGTTTTTCAGATAAATGGATGATGATTTAGATTGATGAACATTAACAGGCTTGAGAATATTCAAGTTCATCAATTTCCCTTTACCCTTGTCCATAGATTTAACCGAATTTGGTTGTTTGGGTTTTGTCAGAAATGACTTGGACTCAGATCTGACAGGTTTAACAAAATTTTGATTTTGTTTTCTGGGTGGTGCAACCTTTGGTCTAATCAACTGAGGGCAAGATCTAACAAAGTGCCCAGGTGCACCACACTCAAAACAAACCGGTTCGCCTTTTCTATGAAAATGTTTTAACTCAGAAAAAGATTGCCTTTTTGGTTTGAAAACATTTGTTTTAGGCATGTTCTGATTAAAACCCAACCCCTTTTTCCCATTTGGAACAAGATTGTCAAACTTGTTCAACACACAAGCTTCATTTTCTTTTGAAGCTTTCACAAAACCTAAGGCTTGATATATTTTTGAAGATGAGATTGGGTCACCATTTTTGATAACAGGGAGTGGATTCTGAGCAGTACCATAATTAGATGAATCATCAGATTCATCCTCCGAATTTGAAACCCAATCCTCTACAAGTCCATCCACTGAAGATTCCTTTGACAAAGAGGAACCTTCATCAGTAATCATCCCAATTGGATCAATTACTAAAGGAGTTATCACTTGAAAATCTTTGACATCTTTGTCATTTGGTGAATTGACAAAGCTGTTTAAGATTAGTGGAGGACATCTTTGATAACTCATAGTTCCCTTACCCTTATGATCAGCTTCTTTGCTGATCATGTGCTCAATGATATAAGATGCACTCTCATAGCTCTTGAGCTTCTGTCCTAGGGTCTCATAATCACACTCAACCATTGCTAACTTATTCTTTACCTCATTAATTGTATTGAGATAAGAAGTTATAGCATCTTGCTTGTTAAGAACAGCAATCTCAGCCTCATGAAGTTGTCTATTTAAAAGTTCAATTTTAGCTTGAAAAATCCTTTTCATTAGCTTTTAAAACTTTGTTAGCATCAATACATTGGTTGAGATCACTGATCAAAGCAGCATTGTGATTCTGATAGGAAAGGACCTTGCTTTTAAGATCAACACAATTAAAACAGTTAGGATCAAAAGATGAACAATCATCAGATACCTGCTCAGATTGTGAAGTTGCTGCAGGAGTAGCAGATGAGTTTACCATCAAAGCAAATTGAGTAGGAGATTCTTCAATATCAGCCTCAGAATCAGATTGAGTGTCAGAACCAGTCAAGCTCTCAGATTCTGATCCAGATGTTTCTTCTATCTTAATTTGTGCTCTTTCAACATTACTCTCCTCAAGTTGATCATCTATCTTCTGGATCATAGCAACACAAGCTTGATCTTGCCCCCCCTGTTCAGAATTAAATCTGAAATCCCAATTTTCACCTTCATCCTTCTAAATCATCAAAGCTTTGCCTGTGTTTGAAGAACTAGTCTGAGCAGGAGAATCAATAGGAACAATCTTCTCTCTGGATTTGCTGCAGAAGACTTTTGATGCTGAAAAGGATTCTTGTTTCCAGCTTTCTTAGGATGCTTGCACTGTCTAGCAAAGTGACCCTTTTCTCCACAATTTTAGCAAGTGACAGAAGCCATATCAAATCCAAACTTTGAATCTTTGTTCAAGTTGATGTCTTTTCCAGTTCTCTTCACAAAATCTTTAGCTCTTCTGACAGCACTAGCCAAAGCCCACATAATATCAATCCTTTCCATGTCATCTGGATCTATCTGAGAGTAATCATCATTAGTCAGATAAGGATTGCCAATCTGTCCTGCTACTAACCCATCCTAAGAGCTAACTAGAGTAGATAGAAGTCCCATGTGCTCTTTGGCAATCTCTACAGTCACTTTATCAAAGTTTTCTGTATTCAAACTGGTTACAGGCTGATGATGTTCTTTCTGAAGATTGGATGAAGAGGATGATTGACTAAAATGAATCTGAGTAGATGATGGAGCTTCAGTAGTCTGAGAAACAAATGTTGTCTTCAACGGAGCATGAGAAGATGATTTCTCAACTGTAGGAGTAGAATAATACAACGATGGATCCTGGACTTGGGCAACTCTCTTGGCCTTCCACTTGTTCTCTATCTCTTGCTCTTTCAGCTTCTGAATGAAATCATTTATGTCCATATGAGCCAACATCTGATTCTGCTTGAGGACCATAAAAAATGACTCCTACTTTGGAGGTAGAGCATCTGCCAAACACTGGATCTTTTCCTGAGTAGTTGTCTTGACTTCATGATTGAATAACTCACTCAAAAGATGATAAAATCTTGCAATCAACTCATCCAGTGACTCATTTCCCACATACATGAAACTATTGAATTCCTTTCTCAATGCCTTTGACTTGATGCTCTTCAAAGCATCATTACCCTCATATCTTTGTTGCAGTGCATCCCACAGTAGCTTTGTAGAGGTAAACTATCTAAACTGATGGAAAATATCAGTGGCAATGGACTAGGATAGAATAGCATAAGCTTTCTTCTCATAATCGTACAGCTTCCTCTGAGGCTCAGTCATCCGTGTGACTAGCATAGGAGTTCCATCTTCATTCAGAGGCCTCAGATAACCTCCCTCAATCATCATCCATAATTTGTATCCACCCCATTGATGTGAATCTCAAACCTATACTTCCAGTGTGGATAATCGTCTAAAGATAACAACTTTGGAGCTTTATTAGAGTTCCCAGTCTCAGTCTCAGTCAATAACAAAGTCTGAATACGATGATTCTGGTTCGCCATCAATGCTAAATCCTCCATAGAGTCAAGAATAACAAGATTCAACACTTGGAAAATTTTTCAGACTGATGGCCGAATGAAGATCTTTAGGGCGAATGTCGGGGGCCGAATGTGATAGACTTGGCGAATGAGAGACTGAGTATGACTGTCTGGCGAATGAGTAAAGAGAATGGACCTATTCGGCGAATGGAGTGTCGAATGAGGCTATTCGCCAAATGCGACCTGAGAATGAAGCTATTCGCCGAATGAGTAAAACGAAAGAAGCTATTCGGCGAATGAAACCAGCGAATGAAGCTATTTGGCGAATGAGGCTGATTCGGCCAAACTTATTCGGCCGCCATGCTCATTCGGCCGATCTGAGGGTTTTGGCAACAAAAATCGCGATAACTTGAGATTTAGACCAGTTCTAAGTACCAAATTTGGTACAGAACATCATGAAATGATAATGAACAAGTTGGGATAAACGATTAGACAAAAACACCACAAAAAATCCAAAGATTTGCAATGAAACAGTACTTTTAGGACAATAAGTTTAGGGTTTTTGCAGATCTCGAACGAAAAATGAAAGATATGATGATTTGGATTGGAAATCGAGCAGAATCAAGAGCCAAAGCTCTGATACCACTTTGTAGGACCAAGATTGATCTCGGACACAGCACGAAATCAAGAGAAATCTGCTCTACAGCCTCTGGAATAGTGCGGAATCCTATTCCAAGGTTTTCCAATCGAAACCAAAAGCAACCGTGGTGATTCGAAGGTAAGAGATGAACATTTGAGTGAGAATCTAACACCACGAGCTATGAATCGAACTTGGACAGCAAGAAACTCTCAAATCTTCAGGGGTTTGACACTGGAGCACACAGGGAAGAATGAGGGTTCTCAGAAGTTAGGGTTGAAATGATTTTGAACTTGTATATATAGGCAGTAGACATTCGGCCGAATGAGAGCCTGAAACAACTCATTCGGCGAATGGCTATGTCGAATAGGTAAGTCAGTCGAATGAGTCATTCGGCGAATGACTCATTCGCTGACTATACACATAGTCTATTCTCATTCGGCGAATGACTTCATTCGATAGAGTCATTCGGCCGAATGAGTAATACTCATACTCACTTGATAATAAATCAAATCAACCAATCATATAATCAAATAACTAAAATATAAACATTAAGAACAATATAGAAAGACAACTTCCATTAATATAACTTGAACTTTACATGATAAATAACACAAAATTGAACTAGGGACATTAAGTGCACCAACACCAATACCTTGATGTAAATCTGCTGTCTCTATCCGAAATGATAGACAATGGTATACCATGACGTACCACTATCTCGTTGATGTAAAGTCTCGCCAGTTTATCCATCGTGAAGGTTTCACGCATCGGCAAGAAATGATTAGATTTTATCAATAGCTATTTGTTCCCACTTCCAGAGCGGAATTTCAGGCTATTCCAGTAACCCTGACAGCTTCTGGTGTTCCGCCTTTACCTTTGCACACATAAGGCATCGACCAACGTACTCGGCTATGTCTTTCTTCATTCCCGGTTACCAATAAAATCACCGTAAGTCTTGGTACATTTTATCAGCGCCTGGATGCACGGAGTACTTGGTCTTGTGTGCTTCATCGAAGATAAGTCTTCTCAATTTGTCTACCGCCTGAATCCATATACGATCCTGGTAGTAGATAACTCCATTAGGCTTTGTTTCAAATTGTTTCTCTGCTCCACAGTCGAGTTCTTTCTTCGAATTTCGTCGTTCAACTGACTCTTGTTGTGCCTGAATGATCCTGTCTCATAGACTTGTCTGTACAGTCATTCCCATTGCTCTAACACGCAAGGGTTTGAGCCATTCCTTCCGGCTCAAGGCATGAGCTTCAACGTTGGCCTTGCCTGTATGGTACTTGATTACACAATCGTAATCATTCAGAAGTTCGACCCCAGTTCTTAGTAGCTTCAATCTTGGCAGGATCTACATGTATTCCTTCACTGTTGACTACATGTCCCAAAAATTGAAATTCTCTTAGCCAAAATTCACACTAAGAGAATTTAGCATATAATTTCTCTTCCTTCAACAACTCCAAAATCCTCCTAAGGTGTTGTTCATGCTCTGCTTTGCTCTTGGAATAAATCAGTATGTCATCAATAAAGACAATGACAAACTAATCCAGATACAGCTTGCACACTCAGTTCATGAGATCCATGAAAACTGCTGGTGCATTCGTCAATCCGAAAGGCATCACCATAAACTCGTAATGCCCATATCTGGTTTGGAACACCGTCTTCGGTATATCTTCGTCTTGAACCCGACGCTGATGATATCCAGACCGCAAATCAATCTTTGAAAAAAATCGTGCTCCTTGTAATTGGTCAAATAAATCATCAATCCTCGGCAATGGATACCGATTCTTGATAGTTAATTTATTCAGTTCTCTATAGTCTATGCACATCCGAAAAGATCCATCCTTCTTCTTCACGAACAGAACTGGAGCTCCCCAAGGTGGGTAGCTTGGTCTGATGAAACCTTTATCAAGTAGCTCATGTAGTTGATTCGACAATTCCGACATCTCTAAGGGTGCTAACCTGTAAGGAGATTTAGCAACAGGAGTTGCTCTAGGAACTAAGTCAATACGAAACTCTACCGGTCGCGCATGTGGAAAACCTGGTAGGTCTTTAGGAAATACATCAGGATATTCTTTCACTACCGGCACGTCTTGAATCTTTTTATTGTCCTTCTCTTTCTCCACCACATGAGCCAGGAAAGCTACACACTGCTTCCGTAGACAGTTACGCGCCTTTATGCAAGATATGATTTTGACACTTCGTTTGCTTGATCCCCTCGAACTTCCAACAGATGATTGTTCGTTAATGGAATTCGAAGAAGCTTTTCAGAACGGATGACTTCCACTCTATTGAGAGATAGCCAATCCATTCCAACAATGATGTCGAAACTACCCAGCTCCATCGGTATCAAATCGATGGTGAATGTATGACCATTAAGTGTCAATGGGCAGTTCCTATATATTGTGCTAACTATGATCTGTTTCTCATTAGATACTTCTATGACGTAAGGGTAATCTAACAGTTCCTCAATAGAATCTAGTTGGCAAGAAAAATCGGTAGAGATAAAACTCTGATCCGCACCAGTGTCAAACAGAATAGATGCATAAAAGTCATGTAAGAGAAATGTACCAGTGACCACGTTCGGGTCTTGGCATGCAGCTGGAGCTCCTATTGCAAAAGCTCTTCCCCGTGGTGCTTGAACTACTGGCTATGCTCTCTTTGGGCAGTTCTTGGAAAAGAGGCCAAGTTCGCCATAGTTATAGCATCCACCGTTGTTCTGACTGTTGGGTGGAGGGAGAGTTCAAGCAGAATTGTTGACTGCTTGATTAGGTGTCATCCGGCAATGTTGGACCCAATGGCCCTGTCTTCCACATCCCGTACATTGCTTGTAGGGAGAATTAGCAGCATGATGGTATTGACACTTGGCACACAAAGGATATGCACCAGTGTAGGGTCTTCTATTAGGTTTCTGTGGTGCATGACTGGAAATATTTCTCCTAACAGCTCTTGGATTGTCGATAGTGGGGCTTCAAGGCATATGACTGGAAATATTTCTCTGCTCTCAAATGTTCATTTAGTTCATGGTGGTTATGTAGCATTTGCCGGTGACAAAGGCGGGTTCATAACGGGAGAGGGTATTCTGTCAAATGGGCAAGTTTCTTTTGACAAAGTCAAATATGTCAAGCAGTTGGAGAATAATTTTCTATCGGTATCACCGATTTGTGATAAACAGTACAAAATTCTCTTTGATGACTCCAAATGTTACATTCTAAAGCAAGGTGTTACTATTCCTGAAGATTGGATTTTGATGTCAGCCCCCAAGGAGCAAGACTTGTATGTACTCAATATGGCCATAGCTTCAACTACATCCTCCACAGCTTCAAGTTTTATGACAAAGGAAACTAAGAAAGATTCAATTCTTTGGCATAAGAGGATGGGTCATTTGAGTCTGCGCAAGATGAATCACCTAGTACACAACAATTTGGTTGAAGGGGTTAGTCTGAAGAATTTCAAGCTGTCTGACGTCTGTGTATCCTGCAAAAAGGGAAAGCAAGTCAAGCAGTCTCACAAACCAAAGAAGTATCACTCAATCAATGTTCCACTTGAGCTTCTCCATATTCATCTATTTGGTCCTGTTAACCATAAGAGTATAGCTGGGGATCAATACTGTCTTGTCATCACTGATGAATATTCCAGATACTCTTGGGTTTTCTTTCTAAAGGAGAAATCTGAAACGTTTGACTGCATTCCAGTGTTGGTTACAAAAGTTGAATCTCTTTATAAGCTCAAGATTCATATAATCAGAACCGACAATGGGACAGAGTTCAAGAACCACAACATGGAAAATTTCTGCAATTTACGGGGAATTGTTCAACAATTTAGTGCCCCTTATGTCCCACAAATGAATGGTTTTGCTGAGCGAAAGAACAGGACCTTGATTGAGGCTGCTAGGACGATGCTTGCTGATTCTTCTCTTCCAGTTCAGTTCTGGAATGAGGCTGTAGCAAATGCTTGTTACACATTGAACAGGTTTTGATAGTGAAGAGGCATGGGAAGACTTGCTTTGAACTGCTTCATAACAGAAAGCCAAATCTTAAGTATCTTGAACCTTTTGGTGCACCCTGCACGATGCTTAAGGAACACGAGCATGGCAAGTTCAATGAGAAGGTGGAAGAAGGGTACTTTGTTGGGTACATCACTCTGAATAAAAGGGTATATAATAGATCAACTCAAAATGTAGAAGAGTGGTACCATGTTGATGTTCAGATATATTCTATGTCCCCCAGCTGGAAAAGGCCCAGATTGGATATTTGATTATTCGGGTCTCTTTGATTCTTTCAACATGCCTCCCATGTACTTAGATGAAGATGTTGCGGTTCAAATGTTATATGATGCACAAAATGCACCTGATGAACCAGTGCAACCTTCATCCGCTTCAATTCCTACAGTACAGACAAATGACGACAGTTCAGACACAGATGATATTCTTATTCAGCCTGCTGCCCCCGGACCAGATGTTGATGATCTTGTACCTGATCTTGAGGATTTGAATTTGAATAATCTAGATCCACAGGTTGAGGTTCCTCCTCATCCGGTTGGAAGAATTAATCGTATTCATCCTCAAGAGAACATTATTGTTAGTCCATTAGATGGGGTTAAGACCAGAAATTAGCTTTCTTTAGGGGGTCTTGCAGACATTCTTGATTTTGCAGATGTAAGATTTTGTGCCTATTCCTGTTTTATCTCCCAGGTTGAACCGCGTACCGTCACTGAAGCTTTAAAGGAAGAATCGTGGGTTGATACCATGCAAGAAGAACTCCTACAGTTCAAGAAATTAGGAGTCTGGCAACTTGTTGACAGACCAAAAGGTGCAAAAGTCATAGGCACTGGATGGGTTTTTCGATGCAAAAAGGATGATCACGGGATCATTGTTAGAAACAAGGCACGTCTGGTGGTTCAATGGTTCAGACAGATTGAAGGGTTGGATTATAATGAAGTGTTTGCACCAGTTGCTCGACATGAAGCAATTCGTATCTTCTTGGCATCTGCATCCTTCAAAAAGTTTAAAGTCTATCAAAAGGATGTCAAGAGTGCATTTCTTCATGGTGTGATCAGTGAAACAGTGTATGTCAGTCAACCTCCCGGGTTTGAGGATCCATTGCATCGTGAGGAAGTCTACAAGCTAGACAAGGCTTTATATGGATTACATCAAGCACCGCAAGCATGGTATGAAACACTTTCCACTCACCTTCTGAACAATGGGTTCAGAAAAGGAGTCATCGACTGTACACTGCTTATTCGTGAAAAGGATGGTGATCTACTCTTGGTACAAGTTTATGTGGACGATATCATCTTTGGTTCCACGAATGATTGTCTGTGCAAAGATTTTGAGAAGGTTATGAAGGAGAAGTTTGAGATGAGCTCAATGGGAGAGTTGAAATTTTTTCTGGGATTACAGGTGGATCAATCTGAGGCAAGCATCTTCATTCATCAGACCAAATATGTTGGTGACATATTGAGCTGGTTCAGTATGTCAGATGCGAAACCTGCTGGTACCCCACTAGCTGTTAATCACAGGATTACACCAGATGAAAAGGGGGAGTTAATCGATGTCACTCTATACCGAGGAATGATTGGTTCTCTGATGTATCCAATTGCTTCTCGGCCAGACATCATGTTCGCCACATGCTTGTGTGCTCGTTATCAATCTAAACCAAGAGTGTCGAATCTGATTGCTGTGAAACGGATTATGCGTTATCTGAAGGGTACACCGGATCTTGGCTTATGGTATCCTAATGATGATAATTTTGATCTTAATGCATACAGTGATTCAGATTATGGTGGATGCAAGAGAGATTACAAGTCAACGTCTGCGGGATGTCAGTTCTTTAGAACTCGCTTAGTTACCTGGCAGTGCAAGAAGCAGACGCCGGTGTCTACTTCAACCTGTGAAGCTGAATATATTGCTGCTGCTAGTTGCTGTTCTTAGATCATCTGGATCCAACAACAACTCAGGGACTATGGGTTACATTTTTCTAACACTCCTATATATGTTGACAATACTGCTGCCATAGCTGTCACTAAGAATCCGGTCCAGCACTCAAAAACAAAACACATCGACATTAAATATCACTTCATACGTGATTGTTTTGAAAAGAAACTAATTGATGTTGTTAAAATTCAGACCGATCACCAGAAAGCCGATCTTTTCGCAAAAGCTTTTGTTAAATCCAGATTCTTATATCTGTTATCGATTAATGGTGTTTTCCAAAAGGATGAAGTCCTACTTCATCTGAATCTAACAAATGATCATCGACTTTTTAGATAGTTTTGTTTTGATTTATTTCTTTATTTCATTTAGTTCTCTTGTCTATTTCCTTATCTTAATCAAAAACTCAAAAAGATTTTTTGTTTTAGGTTTTTAGGGGGAGATAGTAGCTAAATTGAAAAACCAGAAACATCTGAAAAATTTAAAAATACAAAAACAGTTGAAAAAGTATAAAAATGAGAAGGCCTTTTTTGAGAAAGTAATACATTAATCATTCATGTCCTAAAAGTGTTGGTGAATGCATAAATGGAAGACATACGAGAAGTGTGAGTAGATGTACTGATAGGCTGACTTTACAAAATGAATAGACAAATTTGTGAATACTTAGAAAATCTGATTTGTGGGATCTGTTTTAGAAAGTCAGTTAAGTGAGAAATAGTTTATGACTCTAATCATGCATATACATGTTATCATGAGATCCAATAAGTTTTCCAATGATTCATGAATTCAAAGTCTGTACACGTGCCATATTGCTGGGACGTGCCTAGCTGAAGCCGTCCATTCAGATGAGAATGATTGAATCAAAATAAAATATAAGAAAATCAAGCTGATATTAAGCTTCTGAAAAATACAAAAATAAAATAAGTTCGATTCCATACACGTGCCTTATTACTGGGACGAACCTAGTTGAAGCCGTCCATTTGGATAGAACAAGTCAATCATGTCAACACAGGTCTGTATACATGCCATATTACTGGGTCGAACCTAGTTGAAGACGTCCATGAGAATGTGTTGGTCATGAGAGACAAATCAAAAAGAAAAATACAAAAAGAAAATAAATTGGAATCTTATGGAATTTATGGTGCTGGGTATTAAGATTAGCGGAGATGAGTTACAAACTAATTTTAATCTTTGCTGAAAAGATAAAACAGGTAACTTAATCAGAAAACTTAAGTAATCATCAAATGAGTTTAATAATTTTGTATTGAAAAGATAACTTAATAATTAATGTTGATTTGAGTTGATTAGATGTATGTACTAGTTTTTCAACAGATCTCTCACAAAAATATGTGTTTCTTTGTTTATAGGTGCTAGTTGTACAGTTGTAATTTGTTTTAGAAAATTACAAAAAGTTTTTCTATTTTCAATTTCAGTTTAGGTGATCATTTGTAGGTTCAGATGTCTGTCTCATCTGAATCCTGAACCAACCAGACTTATCTTCATAAATGGCATCTGATTTTCTAATCATAATGTCAAATATTGAAATTAGTGTGTGTTTGGTGGTGAGAATGGCCCATTCGACCGAATGACTTCATTCGGCGAATGACTCTTGATCGAAGGAAGAGATTCGTCACCTCATTCGGCGAATGACATTTGGGATAAAGAACTCATTAGCCGGTTTCATTTGGAGAATGAATCAACCTATATAAACATTCAATCGGCCGAACTACCCTCATTCTCCCATTTTTCATTCGACCGATACTGCGTGTGTCATTCGTCCGAATCACTCTCTCTCCTCGACTCACCTATTTTTCATCATCATTCTTGATCCAGCTTCTAATAACTTTGTGTAGAGCCCGCTAAACGATGAAGACTGACAAAGTCAACCCGGAAGAGTCAAAGCTCAGATTTTGGTTAAAATTTCGTGTACAGTATTTCGAGTACACGAAGTGATCGTGTACTCGAACTTTTGTGACAGATTTCGTGTACTCCTAGGCCTAGTATAAATAGACGTATTTTGTACAGGTTTAGGTTGGAATCCCGAGGCACTTGTTCTCTAGACGTATTGAGACATTTGTACTCGAAATCTTTCAGATTTATAAAATTTTCATTTTTCTTATTGCTTTCTTGATTCTAACATGGATTTCCGCACACGTTAGAGATCACTGATGATGATTATGAAGATAAAGTCTGGATCTTGATCAGTTTAAGGACCTACAAGTGGTATCAGAGCTTGAGTGCTCTTTTCATCATCAAGGTAACAACTTTCTGAAGCAAGTTTTATACTTTATCATTCTTCTCTACTCCATCTAGCTACTGTGTAAATTTGGGACTTCAAATCTTAAGAAATATTTTTATAAAATTTTTCTTAAGTATTTTCGAGTTCAAAATTTTCGAGTTCAGCTATTTCGAGTATAGTTAGAGTGTTCGAAGTATAAATACTTTTTCGAGTACAAGAGGAGTTCAACTACAGGATTTTGAATACAGAGTCAGCTTCGAGTACACACAGGATTTCGAGTACAAGGGAATTTTCGAGTACAAGAGAATTTTCGAGTACAAGAAGAGTTTCGAGTACAGGGGTATTTTCGATTACAAGGAGTTTCGAGTACAGATTTGTGTGTTTAACTTTGAGCAGTATCTACAGGGAGCTACAGGGAATTCGTGTACTGGACTTAGAAAATTTTCTGATTCATCATGGCTTCAAAGAATCTGACAAATTTGTCCAACTTACTCAATCTGGACAATGAGATCGGCACCGGAACGAAGTCGCCAAGGCTCGTGTCAGGAGATAACTTCCAAGATTGGAAGTTCAGATTTCAGTCATTCATCAAGTATACCTATCCAAAGCTTTGGAGATCGATTGAGGAGGGTCCCTATGTACCCTCATACCAGAGTGAGATTAATGGTCCTCTTGTTCCTAAGGATCCTGAATTGTATACTGACAATGACATACTGTTGATGGAAAAGGATGAAAAGGCCTATGCGTCAATCACTATGGCACTATCGACTGATGTTGCTCATGGATTTAAGGAACACAAAACAGCGAAGGAACTCTGGAATGCCTTGGTTGAAAGATTTGAAGGAAATGAGGACATGCGAGAGAGTCGAAAGGATATGCTCAGGCAGAGGTTTAACATGTTTAACCACATCAAGGGAGAGTCTCTTGAAGCACAACTTAACAGATTTACACATCTGATGACTGAGATGACTAGTTCTGGAATTGAGATGACCAAGGGAGAAGTGAACAAGAAGCTGCTAAACTCATTACCTTACACTTGGAATTCAAATTGTACAACGATTAAAAGAACCAAGGATATGTACAAGACTTCCTTGAGTGAGCTGATCTCAATCATCAACTCTTATGATATGGACGATAAGCAGAGAGCACTGAATCATGCCAGCTCAATGGGCATTGCTCCTGTATCTGAAAACTCTGCACTTCTGTCAGCAATCAATATTCAGTCATCAAGAATGCAGCACTATCAGCCTTCTTCATCTCATGCAATTCCTTTTGAGACTGCATTCCTATCATCTGGACAAGCCGAATTAGTGCCTAAAGTCAATCCAGAAAGTGAAGAGAATATGCTGCTATTTAAAGGATTCATGAATAGCTACAATGCTTTCATAGCAGGAGAGTTGGCACCTTCCAATCTCACTCAAGACAATCTAGAGCAGATCAATCCAGCTGATGTTGAAGAAATGGACATCTCATGGCAGATGGCGATGGCAGTGTTTAGAGCAAAGAAGTTCATCAAGCGATATGGAAGAAATAGCTTTGGAAACAATCCTGGAAAGAAGCTTGGTTTTGACAAGTCAAAGCTGCGATGTTATAACTGTGACCAACCGGGTCACTTTGCCAGAGAATGTAAGCAGCCAAAGGTGGCTAAAGAAGGAGAGAAGAAACCTGAAGAGAAATCTGGGAATGCTGCTGCGGGAGGAAGCGCTAGCACGTCTAAAGCATTGGTGACTTAGGAGACTGACTCCTACGATTGGAGTGATCAGGTGCAGGAACTGGAGCTGACTTTAAGTCATGCATTCATGGCAGAGGTGGATGACAAGCAGAAGGAGGGAAAGCCAAGCAAGCTTAAACATGTTTGGTATGTAGATAGTGGCTGTTCCCGGCATATGACTGGGGATTTCTCTCAGTTGCATGAGGTTACACCATTCAATGGAGGCTATGTGTCATTTGCTGGAGACAAGGGAGGAAGGATAAGCATGAAGGTCACGGTCACAAATGGAACTTTTAGTTTTGAAGATGTGTACTATGTTGAAGAGCTCAATCACAATCTTCTGAGTGTTTCTCAAATATGCAACAAGAGTGTTTCAACACACTTCACAAACAAGGAGTGTCTTATTCTGAAACCTGGATTTGTAGTGCCAGAGAAGTGGATTCTGATGAGAACTCCAAGGATAAACAATGCCTATATCATCAATATGAACTCAGATTCGTTCACAGAGAACACTTGCTTGTTCTCAAAGGCATCGGAGCATGACTGTATGTTGTGGCATCGGAGACTGGGTCATGTAAATCTGAAGAATTTAAACAGATTAGCCAAGGGATATCATGTTATTGGCTTTCCCTCTAAGGACTTCTCCACCATTGAGAAGTGTATTGCATGTGACAAAGGGAAGCAACACAAGAGACCACACAAGCCTAAGCTTTTCAACTCTATCTCCTCAGTTCTTCAACTTCTTCATATGGATCTCTTTGGACCAGTCAACGTAATGAGTATCGGGAAAAGGTCATATTGTCTTGTTGTGACAGATGACTACTCCAGATTCACTTGGGTGTTCTTTCTGGGCAAGAAGGACGAAACACCAGAGATTCTGAAGAAGTTTATTACCTTGATTGAAAATCAGAAGAATCTAAAGGTCAAGGTGATAAGAACTGATAATGGCACTGAATTTAGAAATCAAACTCTTATAGATTTCTGCGATGAAAAAGGATTGCTAGGCAATATAGTGCAGCCAGAACACCACAGCAAAATGGAGTTGCTGAAAGGAGAAACAGAACGCTTATAGAAGCTGCACGAACAATGTTGTCAGAGTCGAAGCTGCCAATCTTCTTCTGGGCTGAAGCAGTTAACACTGCGTGCTATGTTCAAAATAGAGCACTCCTAAACAAGCGTCATTAGAAGACTCCCTACGAGATTCTATTCAATCAGAAGCACAAATTTGGACACGTCAAGTCATTCAGATGTTCTTGCACTCTTCTTCATACAGAGCCTAACCATAAGTTTGATGATAAGGCGGATGAGTGTTACTTCGTGGGTTATTCGTCTGAAAAGGCTGCATACAGAGTTTATAACAAGAAGACTCGGATGATTGTTGAATCATACTACATTGATTGGCAAGAAATGAACTCTACTGATGCCGGTTCCGGTCCAAACTGGCTGTTTGAGTATGACTCCACCTTTAGGCCCTTCAGCACTACATCCGAGAACGCAGGAACTTCTGAGCAAGCTAATGATTTTTACAAGGGTGATGACGTGGACTATAGGGTTGACTATGTTCCTTGTGATCCTAGTCTCTTGACAGTTGATCCTCCAGGCATGTACAATCGTGCTCCTCCAGCTCAGCCAAACCCAATTCATGAAGTTCTTCCATCAGAACCAGACACTTCTCAGTCCGTTCAGCCTCTTCCTGAAACCGATCAAACCTCATCCTCTTCCCACCAGACTTTTGATAATCCACTCTTCTCAGATAGCATACCTGAGGAACACTGCGTGGATCACGGAGCAGAAGCAAGTGTAATTGCTCCTATTGACAGCATCTCTTCTTCAAGTGAAGATCAAGTCAACAACATTAGCAACTTGCTAGACAATCTAGCTATGGAAGAAGTGCCGACACTTGGAGTAAACAAGAATCATCCAGTTGAGAATATTATTGGACCTCTCTCAGAAGGCGTTCTCACTCGAAGCAGATCCACTGCAGCTAAGAACGTGCTGCCTGAAGAGATAATCACTCGCAGTCAATCAGGTCCTATTAACTCTTGTTTGTATTCTTGTTTCATTTCGCAGATTGAACCCAAGAATGTCAAAATGGCTCTTAAAGAGTCCAGCTGGGTCGAGGCGATGCAGGAAGAGCTGATGCAATTTCAAAAGCTTAAAGTATGGAATCTGGTTCCTTTTCCAAAAGGGAAACTGCCTATCGGAACCAGATGGGTTTTCAGAAACAAAAGAGATGACTCAGGTGTCATTATCAGAAACAAGGCCCGACTGGTTGTTCAAGGCTTCTATCAACAAGAAGGAATCGATTATGAGGAAGTCTTTGCACCTGTTGCAAGACTCGAGGCTATAAGGATTTTCTTGGCCTATGCTTCATACATGAACTTCACGGTATATCAGATGGATGTGAAGACTGCATTTTTGTATGGGAAGGTTAAAGAAGAAATCTATGTCTGCCAACCTCTAGGCTTTGAAGATTCCCAGTTTCCAGATCATGTATACAAATTAGACAAAGCTGTCTATGGTCTTCATCAAGCCCCGCGAGCGTGGTATGCTACACTTACTGATCACCTGCTTGCAAATGGATATACCCGTGGAGCCATTGATCAGACTTTGTTCGTTCGCAAGGATAAGGATGATTTAATTCTCATCCAAATCTATGTGGATGACATTGTTTTTGGCTCCACAAGCTCAGCATTGTGCAAAGAATTTGAGGGGGTAATGAAGAAGAAGTTTGAGATGAGCGCGATGGGAGAAATGACCTTCTTTCTAGGTCTCCAGGTGAAGCAAGATTCTAAGGGTGTACTGATTCACCAAGGAAAATACGTCACGGATATTTTGAACAAGTTCAAAATGATGGAGTCAAAACCGGCATCCACTCCCATGGCTGCTCGTCCTATCTTAACTTTGGATTCGGATGGTGAAGATGTTGACCAACACCTCTATCGCTCGATGATTGGTTCTCTGATGTATCTGACTGCTAGTCGTCCAGACATTATGTTCTCAGTGTGTCAGTGTGCCAGATATCAAGCAAATCCGAAGGCATCTCACCTTATAGCTGTCAAGAGAATCTTTCGAAACCTAGTCGGGAAGCCTAAACTCGGTCTTTGGTACCCATAGAACTCTGAGTTTCGATTATTTGCATACTCAGACAGTGACTTTGGTGGATGTAACCTGGATAGGAAGTCAACCACTGGTGGGTGTCAGTACCTGGGAGATCGCCTTGTCTCATGGCAATGCAAAAAGCAAAGGACCGTATCCACATCCACTGTAGAAGCCGAATATGTTGCTGCTTCCAGTTGCTGTTCTCAGGTTATCTGGATGCAACAACTCCTCGACTACGGTTTGAATTTTCTTGACTCTCCTATTTATTGTGACAATGAAGCCGCCTTACAAATCGTCAAAAATCCGGTACAACACTCCAAAACTAAACATATTGACATCCGGATTCACTTCATCCGTGACTGTTTCGAACGGAAACTAATTCATCTTGAAAAGGTTCACACAGATGACAATCTAGCGGACCTTTTCACAAAACTGTTAGACACAGCACGCTTTCATCACTTGCTTGCCTCTCACAAACTAATAAATTTTACCTAAAAGCATCTTTGTAAATACATTAAAATTTGTGTTTTACTCTGTTCACAAATTTAGGGGGAGAAAATTTACAAAACAACAAAAAAAAATTTTTTTTCGTTCTTTGAGTCAAAATTTACAAAACAACAAAAAGATTTTTCGTTCTTTGAGTCAAAATTTACAAAACAACAAAAAGATTTTTAGTTCTTGAGTCAGTCTAAGATGATCAATAAGTTTAGGGGGAGTTGAATTTTGAAACACTAAGAAAAAGAGATTATGCTTCTTGTTATTCAAAGAAAACTACAAAAATATTTTCAACTTTTCAAAAACTTAATAAAATACAAAAAGAGTGTATCTAAACAAGCAAAGTGAATCGATCAAATTGGGAAGTGAAATAATCTCTAAGAATCAAAATTTCACTATCTTAATATGATTTCAAAAGGAATAACAACCTTGAATATCTATTCTATGCTAAGAAGTTGAAATAAGTTTTTCAAAAACTTAAATAATCAGACTTGATCAAAATTAAAATACATATAAATAGATAAATAAGTTTGAAATTGTGATCATTAGATAACTAGAAATGTGTGACAACTATTTGACTTCTAGATTAAATCATTGAATCAAAACGAGATTGTGTTTCTATAAACTTAAAATTGTGTTTGAAAAACTCGGGTATTTTCTATGTTTTGTGCAATCAAAGAGCGGGAAATACCTACTGAAGCATTCTATGTTTTACGTAAGCAAAGACCTGAATGTGTGACGTTAAGGCCAATGTGTCTGCAGATCGGTAAATAAAAGATGCCAATGAGCACAAGATGATAGAACCCCTTCTTGTTCTTGATTCTAATCTAATAGATCTGTTCTTCTCTTTTCTCACCTTAAAACTCTATCAAAATGATTTTAAGTTCGTTGAAACATAATCAAAGTTTGAAACAAAGGATTTAACAAGACTGACAGGTTGCATATTAATCTAGTCTTACAATCTAAATGTTCACAAAATTTCCCATAAGATATTTTTAGAAAAACTTGATCATATAATTGATTTTTTTAAGAGATGGAATAACAAATGGAAATCATTGGTGGGAAATAGATATTTAAAGGTTGTGCTTCGTTAAGAAATTAACTAAGATGGTTAAATTTTGATAACAGATTTGATCCCACAAATTTGACCCGACTAAACTTAAACTTGTCAATATTTTATTTTATTTTATTTTATTTTATCAAAATAAAAATAAAACAAGTGTGCGTACTCGAAAGTGTGTACACGAAAAGCGTATTCGAAATAGCCCTATAAATAGTCCAACTGCATTAAATTTCGAATACCACTTTTTCGTGTACACGGTTTTACACTTCGAGTACAGATTTTGATTCTCTGAGGCGATTTCTGTTTCTAGAGCCATTTTCGAAATTCTACTCCGATCATCTTCTAGATCATCATTAGGCGACCTTAGGTATAGAGTTTTATCAAATTTTGACCGCGGATTCGAAAGTTATAGTCAAAATTGATTTTCGAATACGCAAAATTCGTGTACAGAATGTTTTTGGTCAAATTGACCATGAAATACTTAAAATTGAAAAGCAATTTGTAGATATGTTGGTCGCCTCTCAATTCCGAGTATACTGAACCTGATTCGAAAATCTAAAGAGCCAAAATGATGGATTTTTGAAGCAATTTTTGAGTACACCAAATAAAAACTTTCGAGTACACGATTTCGTGTACAGCCTGGATTTCGTGTACACCCTGAATTTCGTGTATAGGTTATCCTTCGTGTACACATCACATTTCGTGTACATCAAGTATTTCGTGTACATCTTGGTCTTCGTGTACGCAAGACTTAGAAATTTTTTTAACAAATCTGATTTTCGTGAACATTCTGGTCTTCATGTACACTCAGACTTAGAAAATTTTCAGCAAATCTAGTCTTTCTTGAACCTGAACTAACTTAGTCAGTTTCCTTTTCAGATGGCTGATCTACGATTTGTGCACGACCACAACATGTCGGCATATCTTGGGGATCCACCGGAAAAGCATTCCGAGTTCAGGAGTATGGTTGAGGGTTTGATCTTATCACCTGTCAACTACGCCATCATGGAGCATCCTTTGATTGTGACCTCTTTTATTCGAGATTTCTGCAGCACGGTGGAAGAAAGTACTGATGCAGATGGGAATGTCAGTATCGTCGGAAGAATTCAGGGTCATCCTATCGCCATCACCGAACAGATTATACGGGAATGTCTGCAATTTGGAGACAAGGAAACTGATCCAGTCGAACTTGATCAAGATCTGGTGAACAGAACTGTATATCAGATGGGTCATGAAGGTGCCTATCCTCCGACTGAGAAGAAGCTGCTGCATCCGTACTGGAGATATTTGGCACATGTAGTCACTCAGTGTCTCTCAGGAAGAAAAGGGGGATACGACGTTCTGAATCAGACCCTCAGTTCTTGTCTAGTGGCACTAGCTCTCGGAGCTGATTTCAATTTCTCCAATATGATTTTTCTTGACATGCACGCCATTATCAAAGGAAAGAGGAAAGAAAGATTTTTGGCCTTTCCCCGCTTTGTACAGATTATTATCGACAAAAGGCATCCGAACTTGGATCGTACATTCGGATCACTGGAGATCAAGAGAACGCGTGATGATATTTTCGGATACATGAAGATGAATAAGCGCGGGAAAAAGTAGTATATCGGTCAGAGGCCCCTGATAAAGTTTGGGCGTTTTGTGGGAGAGGAAAATGTTGTGGAAGATCAAGGCACTCCTGTTGCCTTTGTGGCTGAAGATCATGACGTCCAAGCTACAGGTTCAAGAGTTAGTAAAGCTTCAGATGATATTGCTCATAAGACTTCTTCTTCATCAAGTGAAGACTTTGTTCCTGAGAAGCCACCTCCCACTAGGCAAGAAAGAGAAGAGGCACAGGATGTAGACTATACCCCTACTCCTGAGTCGTCGCCAAAGAAGAAGAGACAAAAGACAATGGCAAAGAAAACTAGAGATCCACGACTTCAGAAAATGTTCTCAAGCTTGTCCTTCTCATCTGTAGCTTATATTATATCACAGGCACCTACACAACCACCTCCACCTACTCAACCACCTCCACCTACTAAAACCAAAACCTCTTCAACCCACACAACCACCTTCACCGACTCAACCACAACCACCTCCACCTATTCAACCACCTCCACCAACTAAAAGAAAGCATACTGGATGTTGAGTCAAGCTATTCCTAATCAAATTCTTCATCTATTTGATGAACATAAAACATCATATGGTTTATGGAATGCTTAAAATGCAAGAATTTAGGGAAACACCAAACCCGATAAAATGAAAGCCACTGATTTGCGAAAAGAGTTTGAGAATTTCAATTATATTGGAAATGAGAGTCTTGAAGCTTTGATAACAAGATATAGACATTTGTTGACAGAAGTTCGTAAGTGTGGAATTGAGTATTCTGAAGAAGAGAAAATAGACTGTTTTGCAGATGCTTTGCCAGAAAGATGGAATTCGTTGGTGTTGATTTTGAGAGAAAATCTTCCTGGAATGACACTGGTTGAGTTTATTCAAAAGTTAGAAGAATAGGAAATGAAAGACAAAAGAAAGGCAAGAAGAGTTAATGTAACACATGATACTTTACTTTATGGTGCATCTGTAGTTACACCTCCTATTTCATTTGTAAAAATTCAAACAGTTTTTGTTTCAAGTACTATTGAGAGTACTTATGTACCATCTGCATCTACTAGTTCAAGTTCATCATATTTTGTGAATGAGAAAAAGTCTAATTCTTCATCAACTCCGATTCAATTGAATACAACTAATATAGGAAAGATGTCTGTGGAGGCTATTAGAGATCATATGTTGATATTGTCATGTGTTGTTAGTGCCTGTGATGAACAAATAGCTGGAAGGATAGGAAATTCGAATCTTACTTTTGAAGACTATGAGCAGATAGATGATGATGAGATGGAATTGATTGATACTCAGTGGGCTTTGGCGAGTGCAATAAGAAGAATTAACAGATATGCGAAGAAAACAGGAAAGAAGTTTACTTTTGATTGGAAAACAAAGTTTGGTTTCAATCCAAAGACTACACAATGTTATAATTGTGGTGAGTTGGGTCATTTTGCTCGAGAATGTAAAAATCCAAAGAAGCAAGGAAACATGAATCCTTTCAAGCCAAAAGAAGCTTATCAAAAGAAAAAGGAGAAGCCTGAAGAATCAACAAAAGCTTTAGTCAGTCAAGCAGACGAAAGATATGACTGGGAAAACATTATGATGATTTAATGGGTGCGTTTATGGCTTCAATGGATGAAGAAACAAGTAAGGGCAAAGAAAAGGCTGAAGAGGTAAATAATGATCTTTTAGAGGTCATTGAAAAGTTGAAAGAAATGAATGCTCAATTGACTGCTGAACAGATCGTGTACACTGAAGCTAACAAAAAGTTGGTTTCAAGAGAGAAAAGTTTTGATAAAAAGATCATTGATTGGGGAAAAGAAAATGAAGAATTAAAAATTAAAGTTTTTCAAAATAATCATGTAGTTTCTGTGCATCTCGAGTCAGTACAAAAGTAGAAAGTTGAATTGTCAGCAGCAAGAGCAGAAGCAGAATTGAATAAGCGCAAGCTATAGAATTATCAGAATTTTCAGTATGTTATCGATTACTTTACTGCTATGCAAAGATCATCAAATGATACTACTGGTTTGGGATTTCATGTTGTACCCCCTCCTTCAAGCTATGTTTCTAGACCTCAAATTGATCCAAATTTGGAAATTCATCCAGTTTCTTTGAATGAACATGTCACACCCCGAGTCGGCGGGCTGGATCGACTTTCCCGTCGGGCGGAAAGTTCTCAGGGCGCTATATCGTTTGATAATCACAATGATCAGATTGTTTACATAGCATATAATATAATAACGAGAAATGCTAACATGACAATGATAGTGAGTTCCAAAGTTAAATTTTCTTGTTTCATCATAATTTAACGAAGTAAATCTAATCAAAAGAATCAATGAGTTTCTATCTTGTAACTGTACAAGATCTACAAAAGATGATTCATTGTTTTGTCATTTCAAAAGTATGTCAACTCAAAATGTAGGTAGGTCTTCTAAAAGTCCTCTAGCTATATTTTTGAATACTGGTGACTAAACTTGTTAGTCACTTGAGAAAACATGCATTTAATCAAAGTCAACACTAGGTTGGTGAGTTCATAAGTTTGATAATTGAAATCATTGATTTGTTAACATACACAGTCACAATTGTCATACATGATACTTGTAAGTGTTTGATTCCCCCATTCGCACAATGGCCTCTCCATAGTTATATTTACAAATAGTATTTCATCCTATTAGCTATGCTTATATATAGGGCATATGTAGGGGAACAAGCCCCAGCCAAAATCCCACCACATATCTAATAGAACTTAACACCACTTGCGATACAACTATAGATCCCCATTTTCATTTCACCTATTCATCCCATTTGATATTCACCCGTTGTATCATATGTAGAATAATATGTTGAGAGGGGTTTAGTTATCAAACCGAAGTATTGATACACGTTCAATGTATTAAGGAAATTAGATTAATTTAATCTGATCCTTGTTATTATTCTATTTCTTATGGGATTAACTATTAATCACTTTTAATATTAAGAGTGTTAGTTAACCAATTGATATTTGGATTCAAATTGAAGTGCATAGAGCCTAAAAGCAATCCATTGCAATTCTCACGTAATCAGATTACAATGCATCCGATTTACCTCTACCACTTTGTGTTCCCATAGGCCTCATAAAATCTATTGTTAGTAATATGACATGAAGGAAATCAATTTCCTCAGTCTACTAGTCAATAGGAAACAACGGATTAATAACAATTATAACTGTAGATTAATATCACCATGTGTCTCTTTCCAGACCCTAACTGTTCGACGCCCTGTCACCGGTCATACGTTACCGGCCAATGATCAATACGATCAACATACCAGCCCTAGAAGCTGAAGGTTTGTCAAACCTATGGTACCACTATGCTATCGTCGGTTTAGTCATGTCCAACTAACTGGTCAGCGATTTGTGAAAGGGACTTACAATGATCAACTTGAATACATGGCACATGATTGAAATGATGTAATACAGACAGTTCAATAGTAACCAATTGTATTGTGTTTACCAATGTTGTTTGTTCTCACTATTGTGTGTTCTCGTTGATGTTAACAAAGTTATATAAGATCTTATCTTATTATAAAATGTTAATTGTTGTGTGAATGATGTTGTTATCATGAAGTTACGTTATCATGATTATCATTCCTTGTTGTTCCATATAGTCACCCTGTTGTCACTAAGGTGTGGTAAGAACCAGTCTTACTACACTTAGTCGACTCAGGTGGTGGATGATACTTGTTTCGTGTTATCTTGTAGTATGCCCCGACTTATAAGCTGAGTGTTATAAGAACTTGTCCTATTACACTCAGCTAACTCCGGTGTTGAATGATATTATGAAGATATATTATTTTCATATCATTCATGTGTGTTGTTGTTATTGTCATATTGTTCACCTGCGATAATCTCAATGTCTGTTCTTGTAAGAATAATTAAGTGTTATAAGATAGAATCTTACAACTATGTTATTCTATTGTGTTGACGATTCATGAATTTACATTATCATGTTCATCTTAGTTATCCTTGTCATGTTATGATCATACAAGCATGCTGTCACACCCCCTGCGCCGCGTGCGGAATCCACGGCGCGGCGACGTATGAATAGTTGAATCATGCACAAGTATTGAATAAGAACAACCACAAAGGATTACTAAGTTTCATAATGTTTAGACAGTTGTTTAGTTACAGACAATCTATCTACCAAAAGAATGACAACTAAAGACCCAAAATATAGTTTACAAAATAAGACTTCAAACAAGACAATTAAACATTTAGGATTTTAGTGTGTCTCTAAATCCATCCTAGCATGTTTCTTCATCTTGTTCTATCTAAACAGTCTCCTTAGTTGTCCCTTAGAATGTCTTAAACCTGATTACCTGAAACACGTGAAAAGTAACTGTCAACTACAGAAGTAGTTGGTGAGAACAATAGATTTAACAATTTGTAAACATGAATTTGCATTGTAAGGCATAAGTTTAAAGCAATAAATGAATTACATGGATGAGCTGCAACCCAAACTAACATCAAGTATGTAAAATGAGTGTAAACAGTCCAACGACTGTTTGCACGAAAACCAACATATAATCAACTCCCAAACTACGTTTGGAGTCAGAAAATTAGTCAACAACATTGATAAAACCATACGTAACCGAAATTTGCAGTTAGCTTTTAAAACAAATTTAAAAGCTAACTCCAGAAATCGGCCTGCCCAAATGTGTCCGCTTTCCCTTATTGTGATCACCCAGTACTAACGCTAATGAATATGAAACTTGATGTGTTTATAAGTTTGTTCACAACAGTGGACACCATACTTTTGAACCTTGCTTTAAAACCAAAGATTTAATGCCTTATTTGATAACATGATTTGAAAACCTTGTTTGAAGTACCCTGAGTTGAATCCTTTGTTTGAACACCATGAAATGAATCCTTTGTTTGAACCCATTGATTTAATACACAGGATAGTGACCTTGTATAGTAACAAGGTTTATATAAAAGATTATTTTCGAAAACACGAGTATATAGTAAAAGAGTTTATAAATCCCATTATTTAAAAGTGTTTGACCTTTATAAAACCATTCGAGTAAAACTGATATAAAATAGTTCAAGGAAGCTTTATAAAACCTTTCAGTAAAAAAATGTTTAACATTTGATAAAAACCCTTCAAAACAGTTGATGAATCCTTTGAAAGTTGTACAGTGAACCTGTAATGTTTGTAATATAGCATACACCTTGTGTAGTGAAATACGATTGTAAATAGAGTGTTTGATCACGTGTTCCACCCCAAAACAGTTGGAAAACAGTAAAAGAGGGGCTAATGTTCTCACCTGTCTGTAGTAGACTCTGAACTATAACAAATAGCAAGTAGCAAACAGGACTTCTAACTGGTTCCTATATCATTGTAATCATACATAAGATATAAGATTTATAATTGTATAGACTTTGATTCATTGATTGACTTGTGTTAACATGAACTTGATTAACTCCAGATTACATGATCTCATGATTAAGAATGTTGTGTAAACTTGAAAGTCATGATCTTTTATGCACAACTTGTGCACATAAAATAACAAGTGTTGATGAGTTTTGATATCCAATGTTAAAACATGTGATTTAAAGATATGTTATAATGTTTTAGCCCCTTATGATTATGACTTGATCATGAAATTAGGTTAGGTTAGACTTAACCCAATCATGATCACTTCATAGTTAATGAGTTAAAAGGCCAATATTCAACTTCAAGTTAGGCTCGTTCTAGGATATGTGTTCAAATTATGGGCCTTAGCCAATTGGGATATGGTGTTGGGCTAACAATGGGTATATGTCCATGTAAAGGGCCAAAGGAGTATATTCGGCCAATTAGGATCATAATGAATATAAAGAGATTGAATTGGGCCTAAAAGAATTGAGTTGGGCCAACCAATGTATATGTGGGCCATGTAATGTTCCAAGACAACATTGGACTAATTAGGGATCAAAATGGGCCGACCTAACTTCCTTGGGCTTGGTTTAACCTATGGGGCCGATTACTAGTGGAGTTGGGGCACATGAAATTGATTTGGGCCGCTGGGATCATAAGCTGCCAACTTGGGCAGCCAACCTTCTATGGTTCTAGCCTAACGTTCGCCAAGGACTGGGCCAAGGAAGATGTGATAAGGTTCGGTGGCTAATGCATAGGGTTCGGTTGCATGAAGGTTCGTGGGGTGATGATGGTTCGTGAACAGATAAAGGTTCGGACCAAGCTTCCCACAAGGTTCGGCCTGATGTTCACAAAACCAGGGTTCGCCTGGTGGTTCGCTTAAGTTCATTGGTTCGCTGCATGCATGTAAGGGTTCGGTCATAAGGTTCGGCCACATGGAGCTTCGTCTAGGGTTCGTCGCATGCATGAGGGTTCACTGGGTCGAGTATGGTTCGTCTGTGATGATGTTGATGAAGGTTCGTTGAAATGTAGGGTTCGTGAGGACCCCTAGGGTTCGGCTAATCTTGCAACGAACCATGTAGATTGGTCAAGGTTCGCCACTGCACAAGAAGGTTCGCCCATGGCTTCCTAGGGTTCGGCCGTGAAACCTTCCAGCGAACCTGTGCTTTCTATCATCATCATTATCATCGGAACCAGGTTGTTCCAGCTCGGTGTACACCATGTGAGTAACCCAGGACCACGGTCGAGCACTTATGTTTCGAAATAAAGAGGAAGTAGCCGACTAAGTGTCGGTTTTACAACATACACACACAAAACCCTAAATTTCGAACTTTTCAAGCTCAAATACCTCAAGATTCCGTGGTTAACACTCCAGATCCTTTGTACTTTCGTGTAGGGAATGTCAAAAGCTATGCGTGGGCACGAAGAACACCAAAATCCGTTGAGAAACGAGCGAGTTACGCGTGTTTGAAGTCGGTTTTCTAGAGAGAGAGAGGGTTGGACGAATTTTGTAGAGAGAGAAGAGGTTGTTGGTGAAATAAATGAGGAAAATGACCATCTTCATGGCTTTTATAGCCCGCGCGTTATTCGGGTCCGTTTCGGTCGCTCGGTTCGCATTTTCGTCGCGTAACGCGTATTTTACGCGATTTAAAATAAAGGATTATTATTCTCATCATTCTGATGAGTTTCAAAATTGTAAAAATGTAAAATAATAAATTTTATTTATTTTTACTCTTCGTGTGTTGACAGATCGTTAAACAACCGCAATTACGTGTATACCCGCAATCGCTTACGTATTACGACTTTTGTTTAATTAATTGTCATAATATTCGTCTCAACACTACGCACTAAAACTATCCCATTACACCGAACGCAATATATGTATAGGGCATACCCCAGATTCCAGCTACCTGCCGTACCTGACGCCATCCCACCACTGTTTCGATATAATACGATACTGTTCTTGCCTAGCGAACTCGACTGTAAATAAATAATACATACTTGTTCCTAAATAATAAAGATCCTAACACACAAGCACATAATGAACACATGAATCACATTAACTGATTTGATATGAAAACACATTGGTTCTAACACTGTTTACGACTACCATGACTAAATGTACAAATGTTACAGTCTCCCCTAGTTAAGGGAATTTCGTTTCGAAATTAACAAGCCGAAGGTACTGTAAAAAGATGAGGGTACTTAAGCTTCATCTGGTCTTCACGTTCCCAGGTGAACTCAGCACCGCGTTTGCCCTTCCATCGTACCTTTACGAACGTGATACGACTGCGTTTAAGTTTCTTGACCCCATGATCCATGATTTCGACCGGACGTTCTATGAATTGCATGTTGTTCTGAATCTGAATGTCTTCCAGTGGAATCTGAACATCATGATCTGCCAAGCATTTCTTAAGATTTGATACATGAAAAGTATCGTGAACATTGCTTAGCTCCACTGGAAGTCTGAGTTTGTAGGCTACGGGACCAATCCTTTCCAGGATCTCAAAAGGTCCAACGTACCTTGGTGCAAGTTTCCCTTTCTTCCCGAATCGGACAACGCCTTTCCAAGGAGAAACTTTGAGTAAGACTCGGTCACCGACTTGAAACTCAAGCGGTTTCCGACGTCGATCAGCATAACTCTTCTGCCGATCTCGTGCGGCCTTAAGCCTTGATTGAATGATTGTGATTTTGTCTGATGTTTCCTGAATAAGTTCTGGTCCTACGACCTGTGAGTCACCAACCTCGGTCCAACAGACCGGTGATCGGCACTTTCTACCATACAGCGCCTCGAATGGTGCACATTGAATGCTTGTATGGTAGCTGTTGTTATACGAAAACTCGATGAGTGGAAGATGAGTGTCCCAACTCCCACCAAAGTCAATCACACAAGAACGTAGCATGTCCTCGAGTGTTTGGATAGTCCTTTCGCTTTGACCGTCGGTTTGGGGATGATACGTCGTTCTAAGATTAACACGAGTTCCCAAAGCCTTTTGCAATGTTTGCCAGAAGCGAGAAGTGAAACGACTATCATGATCAGAGATGATTGATGTTGGAGTACCATGACGTGCAATGATTTCGTTGATCAACAATGTAGCTAACTTCTCCATTTTGTAATCCTCTCGGATCGGAAGAAAATGAGCAGATTTGGTGAGTCGATCAACGATCACCCAAATCGAATCAAATCCTCGCGGAGTCCCGAAGGCTTTTGATGTTCTGCTTTGACTTTTGAACATGTAAGACATTTTCCCACGTACAGTGCTATGTCTCTTTTCATTCCTGGCCACCAGTAAGATGCCCGCAAGTCTTGGTATATCTTATCTGCTCCAGGATGAACTGAGTATCGCGACTTATGAGCCTCATCACAGATGAGCGTGCGCAATTCTTCTGACTTTGGAATCCAGATGCGGCCGTTGAGATATAACACCCCGTCAGATCGAGGTTCCAGTTTCTTCTCAATTCCGCAGTCTAAGTCTGCCTTAATCTGATTGTCTGTTACTACTTGTTGTAGTGCAATACGAATCAAATCCTTCAAGTTTGGCTGTGTGTTGATCTCCATGGTTCTGACACGAATTGGTTTGACTGGTTCCTTACGACTAAGAGCATCCGCTACCACATTGGCTTTACCCGGATGGTAACGAATCTCACAGTCATAATCAGTTAGAAGCTCAACCCAACGCCGTTGTCTCATGTTGAGTTCTTTTTGATTAAGGATGTGTTGTACGCTCTTGTGGTCTGTATAGATGATACATTTAGTACCATACAGGTAGTGTCTACAAATCTTCAATACAAAGACCACAGCCCCTAACTCAAGGTCATGAGTAGTATAATTCTTCTCGTGAACCTTAAGTTGTCTTGAAGCATAGGCAATCACTTTGTCCCGCTGCATAAGTACACAACCGAGACAAAGGTTTGAAGCATCGCGGTAAACAATGAAATCATCATTGCCCTCTTGGAGACTAAGGATAGGGGAGTTGCATCACTTCTGTTTAAGAAGTTGAAATGCATCTTCTTGTTTCTGTCCCCATATAAACGCTTGACTTTTCTGGGTTAGTGTGGTAAGTGGCAAGGCGATCTTTGAAAAGTTAGCAATGAACCTTCTGTAATAGCCTGCCAATCCCAGAAATGAACGAATCTCTGTTGGCGTAGATGGGGTAGTCCAGTTCTTAATCGCCTCAATCTTTGCAGGATCTACATGTATCCCATCCTTGTTAATGACATGTCCTAAGAAGTGAACTTCTTTTAGCCAAAATTCACCCTTTGAGAATTTAGCATACAGCTGTTCAGCTCTTAGTAATTCTAAGACTTTCTTCAAATGATCTTCATGCTCTTGCTCTGTCTTGGAATAGATCAGTATATCATCAATAAAGACAATAACAAACTGATCTAAGTAAGGTCTGCAGACTTGATTCATCAAATCCATGAACACTGCAGGTGCATTGGTCAGCCCAAATGGCATAACCACAAACTCGTAGTGTCCATATCGAGTCCTAAATGCAGTCTTTGGTATATCCTCATCAGTTACTCGCAATTGATGATACCCGGATCGTAAATGAATCTTAGAGAAGCAAGTTGCTCCCTGTAATTGATCAAACAGATCATCGATCCTGGGCAGAGGATATCAATTCTTGATTGTCAACTTGTTTAGCTCATGATAATCAATGCACATACGAAATGAACCGTCTTTCTTCTTGACAAAGAGTACCGGAGCTCCCCAAGGAGAGAAACTCGGTCTTATGAAACCCTTGTCTAGAAGTTCTTGAAGCTGACTAGACAGTTCTTGCATTTCAGACGGTGCTAATCGATACGGTGACTTCGCCACTGGGTTTGCTCCAGGGACGAGATCGATTCTCAACTCCACTTGCCTTATCGGTGGTAATCTAGGCAAGTCTTCTGGAAACACGTCAGGATAATCTCTGATAACTGGAACTTCTTCAACTGTTTTCTTTTCGGGTTTCTTCTCTACCACGTGAGCCAAGAATGCATAATATTTCTTCCTCAGGTACTTCCTAGCCTTGATGCACGACCCAATCTTAAATCCGCGGCAGGGTTTCTCGCCATAGATTCTCATCGTTTCGCCGGACGGTAAAGGAATCCGTATAAGTTTCTCCGAACATACAATTTCGGCATTGTTTTTGGATAACCAATCCATTCATATCACAACTTCGAAGCTTCCGAGTGTCATAGGAATAAGATCAATGAGGAAAATTAATCTTAATTCACAGCCATTTATTATGGAATCTACAAGTATGGTCTTACCATCAGTTACTTCTACGGTATAGGGAGCAGTAAGCATAGATGGTTGTATGTTAAACAAAGAAGCAGTATGAGCAGAGATAAAGCTTTTATCAGCACCAGTATCAAATATGATAGAAACGTAATGACCATTAAGGAGAAATGTACCCGTGACAACTGCTGGCTCCTCGCGTGCTTCGGCAGCTCCGATAATAAAAGCACGAGCAGTAGCAGTGTTGTTGTTGAGTTTTGGACACTGGTTTCTGAAGTGTCCCTCTGCTCCACAATTATAACAGGCCCTTCTACCTGTAGCAGTAGGAGTTGTGGCAGCAGTTGTTACAGCAGCAAGATGTGCAGATCGGCATATAGCTGCCAAGTGTCCCATCCGCGCACACTTGAGACACTTTTTGCATGGGGTAGTTGGTAGATGATGATATTGGCACTCGGTGCAAAGTGGAAACTGGCCAGTATAAGACTTTCTGACTGTTGCAGATTGTGGCAAAGCAGTAATGGGTGTGGCATGAGTGGGTGTAACTGCAGTCAGGGCTGCAAAGTTCTTGATTGTCTGTTGATTCTTCTTCTTCTTCTTGTGATGTTGTTGTTCAGGCTTCTTACCTTCATCGATCTGTGCTCTCTTGTACCCCTTTCGGGTGAGCACCCCAGACTTAACGTATTCTTCGGTAAGGCTAGCTCCAAGATGAATTGCAGCCACTAGTGTAGTGGGGTTATTCCCCATCACAATTCCCCTGACAACTAGAGGTAAGCCTTCGATGTACTTCTCTATCCTGCGGGATAGAGGCGTAACCAGGTGTGGCACCAAGATGCACAACTCATGGAAACGAGTTGTATATTTCGCGTTCTCGCCGCTCTCTTGGACCAAGTTCCACATTTCCACCTCAAGTTTCTTCAGCTCGTGGCATGGACAAAACTGTTCCACCAATACCTTCTTGAACTCCTCCCATGGTAAAACTAATGCGACTTCCCGTCCTCTGGTGTTCTTCTCAGAGTTCCACCAGGTGAGTGCGCCTTTGTGAAAAGCGCTCGAGGCCATTTTGACCTTCAGATTTTTAGGACATCCTGTGAAATCAAGAATATCCTCGATGCTCTCCAGCCACTGCAGTAGGCCAGTAGCTCCTTCGGTACCAGCATACTTAGGAGGTTTAGCATCATTGAACTGCTTGAAAGTGAAGTTAGCAGTTCCAGTGTTGGAAGCATTTGAGTTATGTGCTGAATCACTAGTACTTCCCCGAAGATTCTGGGTAATATCAGTGACCATGCCCGGAATGACATCTCTCACGTGTATAGCGATGGCTCGGGCAATCTTGTTGATCTCATCGTCGTTGCCACTTGTCGAACCCCCTCCGTTAGGATCACGTCGGGGAGGCATTCTACGAATAGAAGCCACAAGTGGGTCAGTAATGAGAAAAGATACAATTGAATTTGCATGATAAAATTAGTAATATGTCCATACTACTAGTATTATCATTCAATTGTAATATGAGCATGTACACGTATAAGCAATCAGCTTATTAGCATACTTCTCATGTGAATGTGTATGATGTTCCATGATCTCACTCCACCAAACCTACACACTGACACTTTCCCGATATACCGAAGATAGCTTATATATAGGGCATACGAAAGGGTCAAGCAAACTGCCAGCCCAGACGCCATCCCACCACCGCTTCGATATACCACAATCATGTCCTTGCTAGTATTTGGCCACATGTTTTGCACCGATTCCCATGTATGTTCCATTGATTAAGAATCCCATGAATCTTTGATCAATTTGAACTATGATTGAATCAATGATTGAATCAATGATTGAACTATGATTATGTTATGTGTGCACCTACTAACAGTTGTTAACATGTAGAACTAAATCATATGCGTGCTCTACATTGTTATTGTTAAACTATGTTAGTAAGTACTACTGATGTAATCACTTAAGAATTTCACTTAAGGTTTACATTGAAAGAATGTTTGCAACTTGATTGATTCACACACAATGTTTGACTCATCCAAGTTTGAATAGCACAATGATTTGATTCACCAATGTTTGTATCCCAAATGATTGTATCTCATGTGTTTGACTAATGTTCAACGATTCCAGTTGCTCCCGAATCTTTACTTCAAATACGAACGTCGGATTCCCCCCTGACATACCGAAATAAGCTTATATATAAGGCTAGCTCTCACCGCCCACCACTTACCTCAACACGTCAGCGTTAATTCGCCGTTTGTAATTGAAGCTAAGATTCCAACTCTTGATTGATTATGATTATGAATGTGTAAACCTTGGTTCTTAATTTACTTGAAATTAAAACCTTGGGTTTTAGTATGTGTGTCCTATGTTAATTAACCTAGGTTCTCAATACTTACAGTATTGAGTATAATGATCTCCTGTGAAAACTTCAACTAAAGAATACTGTTATACAGATTCTAAGTTATAAAGTTCCTATGATAATGAATACCTGATAATGACAACATGACAAGGATTTCGGATCCAAGATTCTAAAATTATAGATCTTGACCTCTGAATTCCTATGATCAACATGACAAGGATTTTAGATCAAAGATACTAAGAATACAGATCTTTGCCTCTAAATTCCTATGATGAACCCTGATTGAGAATTCTAGATCAAGGATACTAAGAATACAGATCCTTGCCTCTGGAATCCTTTAATGAACTCTGTGTGAGAATTTCAGATCAAGGATACTAAGAATTCAGATCCTTGCCTCTGAAATCCTTAAATGAATATATGTGAGAAATTTAATTCGGTATCCAAAATTATAGAATTCCGATTCAAATTCCTTGACTCGATATCTAATCTCAGAAGAGTATCCCTAAGATCTTTCAGTCTTAATGTAGACTTAATGCTTACTTAAGTTACTTAGATCCTAAGTATCCTCAAGCCTTTAGCACTTAGTCCTATTGGGTAGCTTAGGTTATAGTCTAGGTCATTAAACATTGGGTTTTTCCTAGTTCTCTACAACCTTGGCTCTGATACCAACCTGTCACACCCCCTGCGCCGTGTGCGGAATCCACGGCGCGGTGATGTATGAATAGTTGAATCATGCACAAGTATTGAATAAGAACAACCACAAAGGATTACTAAGTTTCATAATGTTTAGACAGTTGTTTAGTTACAGACAATCTATCTAGCAAAAGAATGACAACTAAAGACCCAAAATAAAGTTTACAAAATAAGACTTCAAACAAGACAATTAAACATTTAGGATTTTAGTGTGTCTCTAAATCCATCCTAGCATGTTTCTTCATCTTGTTCTATCTTAAACGGTCTCCTTAGTTGTCCCATAGAATGTCTTAAACCTGATTACCTGAAACACGTGAAAAGTAACTGTCAACTACAAAAGTAGTTGGTGAGAACAATAGGTTTAACAATTTGTAAACATTAATTTGCATTGTAAGGCATAAGTTTAAAGCAATAAATGAATTACATGGATGAGCTGCAACCCAAACTAACATCAAGTATGTAAAATGAGTGTTAATAGTCCAAAGACTGTTTACACGAAAACCAACATATAATCAAGTCCCAAACTACGTTTGGAGTCAGAAAATTAGTCAGCAACATTGATAAAACCATACGTAACCGAAATCTGCAGTTAGCTTTTAAAACAAATTTAAAAGCTAACTCCAGAAATTAGTCTACCCAAATGTGTCTGCTTTCCCTTGTTGTGATCACCCAGTACTAACGCTAATGAATATGAAACTTGATGTGTTTATAAGTTTGTTCACAACAGTGGACACCATGCTTTTGAACCTTGCTTTAAAACGAAAATTTAATGCCTTATTTGATAACATGATTTGAAAACCTTGTTTGAAGTACCCTGAGTTGAATCCTTTGTTTGAACACCATGAAATGAATCCTTTGTTTGAACCCGTTGATTTAATACACAGGATAGTGACCTTGTATAGTAACAAGGTTTATATAAAAGATTATTTTCGAAAACACGAGTTTATAGTAAAAGAGTTTATAAATCCCATTATTTAAAAGTGTTTGACCTTTATAAAACCATTCGAGTAAAACTGATATAAAATAGTTCAAGGAAGCTTTATAAAACCTTTTAGTAAAAAAATGTTTAACATTTGATAAAAACCCTTCAAAACACTTGATGAATCCTTTGAAATTTGTACAGTGAACCTGTAATGTTTGTAATATAGCATACACCGTGTGTAGTGAAATACGATTGTAAATAGAGTGTTTGATCACGTGTTCCACCCCAAAACAGTTGGAAAACAGTAAAAGAGGGGCTAATGTTCTCACCTGTCTACAGTAGACTCTGAACTATAACAAATAGCAAGTAGTAAACAGGACTTCTAAATGGTTCCTATATCATTGTAATCATACATAAGATATAAGATTTATAATTGTATAGACTTTGATTCATTGATTGACTTGTGTTAACATGAACTTGATTAACTCCAGATTACATGATCTCGTGATTAAGAATGTTGTGTAAACTTGAAAGTCATGATCTTTTATGCACAACTTGCGCACATAAAATAACAAGTGTTGATGAGTTTTGATATCCAATGTTAAAACATGTGATTGAAAGATATGTTATAATGTTTTAGCCCCTTATGATTATGACTTGATCATGAAATTAGGTCAGGTTAGACTTAACCCAATCATGATCACTTCATAGTTAATGAGTTTAAAGGCCAAGATTCAACTTCAAGTTGGGGTCGTTCTAGGATATGTGTTCAAATTATGGGCCTTAGCCAATTGGGATATGGTGTTGGGCTATCAATGGGTATATGTCCACGTATTGGGCCAAAGGAGTATATTGGGCAAATTAGGATCATAATGAATCTAAAGAGATTGAATTGGGCCTAAAAGAATTGAGTTGGGCCAACCAATGTATATGTGGGCCATGTAATGTTCCAAGACAACATTGGACTAATTAGGGATCAAAATGGGCCGACCTAACTTCCTTGGGCTTGGTTTAACCTATGGGGCCGATTACTAGTGGAGTTGGGCCACATGAAATTGATTTGGGCCACAGGGATCATAAGCTGCCAACTTGGGCAGGGAACCTTCTATGGTTCTAGCCTAATGTTCACCAAGGACTGGTCCAAGGAAGATGTGATAAGGTTCGGTGGCTAATGCATAGGGTTCAGTTGCATGAAGGTTCGTGGGGTGATGATGGTTCGTGAACAGATAAAGGTTCGGCCCAAGCTTCCCATAAGGTTCGGCCTGATGTTCACAGAACCAGGGTTCGCCTGGTGGTTCGCTGAAGTTCATTGGTTCGCTACATGCATGTAAGGGTTCAGTCATAAGGTTCGGCCACATGGAGCTTTGTCTAGGGTTCGTCGCATGCATGAGGGTTCGCTGGGTCGAGTATGGTTCGTCTGTGATGATGTTGATGAAGGTTCGTTGAAATGTAGGGTTCGTGAGGACCCCTAGGGTTCGGCTAGTCTAGCAACGAACCATGTAGATTGGTTAAGGTTCGCCACTGCACAAGAAGGTTCGCCCATGGCTTCCTAGCGTTCGGCCGTGAAACCTTCCAACGAATCTGTGCTTTCTATCATCATCATCATCGGAACCAGGTTGTTCCAGCTCGGTGTACACCATGTGAGTAACCCAGGACCACGGTCGAGAACTTATGTTTCGAAATAAAGAGGAAGTAGCCGACTAAGTGTCGGTTTTACAACATACACACACAAAACCCTAAATTTCGAACTTTTCAAGCTCAAATACCTCAAGATTCTGTGGTTAAAACTCCAGATCCTTTGTACTTTCGTGTAGGCAATGTCAAAAGCTACGCGTGGGCATCAAGAACACCAAAATTCGTTGAGAAACGAGCGAGTTACGCGTGTTTGAAGTCGGTTTTCTAGAGAGAGAGGGTTGGACGAATTTTGTAGAGAGAGAAGAGGTTGTTGGTGAAATAAATGAGGAAAATGACCATCTTCATGGCTTTTATAGCCCGCGCGGTATTCGGGTCCGTTTCGGTCGCCTGGTTCGCATTTTCGTCGTGTAACGCGTATTTTACGCGATTTAAAATAAAGGATTATTATTCTCATCATTCTGATGAGTTTCAAAATTGTAAAAATGTAAAATAATAAATTTTAATTATTTTTACTCTTCGTGTGTTGACAGATCCTTAAACAACCGCAATTACGTGTATACCCGCAATCGCGTACGTTTTTCGATCGTATTAAATGTTCAAAGCAGTTTAATCATAATTATAAGTTCAACATTCGTATCATTATGGATCGTCACCCATAACTATACTCAATCTCGCTTACGTATTACGACTTTTGTTTAATTAATTGTCATAATATTCGTCTCAACACTACGCACTAACACTATCCCATTACACCAAACGCAGTATATGTATAGGGCATACCCTAGATTCCAGCTACCTGCCGTACCTGACGCCGTCCCACCACTGTTTTGATATAATACGATAATGTTCTTGCCTAGCGAACTCGACTGGAAATAAATAATACATACTTGTTCCTAAATAATAAAGATCCTAACACACAAGCACATAATGAACACATGAATCACATTGACTGATTTGATATGAAAACACATTGGTTCTAACACTGTTTACGACTACCATGACTAAATGTACAAATGTTACACATGCATACAATGATAAACGATAATAAGTCAAGCAATTTTATCTAAATCATAGTATAAGCAATATATTGAACTAAAACTTTTAAATAAATAAAAGATTTTGCATGTTTCTCAGCTCCGAGAGTTAAAATCAGTTATGATTAGAAAGGGGGCGTATGAACTCACTTTGTAACTGTTGTGGTTGACTTAGCCTAAATAAGAACGCGCGCGCTCTTTGTTGTACTTCTTGTTGTTTTCACGATCCTGTGTTGATTTCACAATGTTTGGAACTCATAATAATAACTTATAATTGTTTGTGTGTGTGTAGGTGTTAGCCCTAAAGTTGGCTAACACTTATTGGTCTTGGTCATCATTCGGCCCCGGTTCTGTTATTATAGATCATTATTATCACATGTCTTTATGTTATGCCTTTAACACAATTCGTTCTTGTAATTCTCAAAACCTTATCATTATGTGAAAGAGTTTTGCATGGTAATTGTTCCATTTGCCTCAACACTTAAAACCACTTGTTACTTATTCAAAACGCAATTTTTTAAGCTTTATGAAACTAAACCCAAATCGTTGCCACCTTTGTAGTAAAACCATTAATTTCCCATGCATATATTCAATAGTTTGTTCCAAGTGTTGTTTTACACTCTTGTTTGATTGGGCCGAACCAATAACCCTAGGCCGAATGATTGGGCCGAATTGTTTGTGCGTCGAATCAAGCAAGTGGCATAACCATCTCCTGGGCCGGAGCAGTGAGATGGGCTGTAGGAGGTGTGTGGGCCAACTGTCATTGCATGGGCTGTGTTTGTTTATGGGCCGAATGACTATGTTTTGTCCCGAGTGATGATGTTGGGCCTGGCCGACAGAGGTGATGACCTTCGAATGGCCTGTTTCGGCCGAAGAGGTTGATGGTCGAATGGGTAGGGACGAATGTCCTTGCCCGACTGAATGAATGTGGGTGGCCGTCTGAGTTCCTAAGCCGATCGAATAGGGGTGGCCGAAGCGGTGGCTGCTGGCAAATGGAGGTGGGTGAAGGAGGCCATAGCCGAGAGAATGAGGCTATTCGGCCCTCATTTAGCTGAAGGGTTCTATTCGGTGGGCTGAAGCTTGTGGTCGACCATGGAGGTTCCAAACGAGTTCCCAACTCAAGTCTAGGACAGTTTTAAGTAATGACGCGTGTTAGGACTAGTTTCGTGGCTATAGGGTTCGAGATGAGAGGTTCTAAACCGGTTAGGGCTTGGGTTGGACAAGGTGGGTTAAAAACTCTAATTTTTGCTACATATCATCTCAGATTACCTCTTTTTAGTGGGTTCTTGTTCCCGATCGGTTGTACTTTCTTGTAGAGGAGATCGAGAGCTTCGATTTGGTTCAAGAACCACTCGATTTTATTGAGTTTTGAGTGAGTTATGGGTGTTTGAAGATGGAGAAACCCTTGAGAGAGAAAACTTCGGTGTTGGGGTTTTTAGAGAGAGAGTAGGAGGGGGAAAATGAGGAAGAAGCCACATTTAGAGTACTTGTACTCCGGAGGTGTTCAGGTTCGTTTTTGTTGCTCGGTTTTCGTCTCCGTTGTGTTTTCGGATCGTTACGCGCGTTTCTTACGTAATTAAATAAAAGGATTTATTTTTAATATTTAAAAGATGCTTATTCCTAGTAAATCTTCTAATTTGTTTTTCTTAAATTTTTTTCATCGAAATCGTTTATTTTAAACGTTTCGTCAGATCGCATCACCTTCGCGCGTATTCGTTCGAATCGTCACCAAACCGAACACGACAATGGTTTTGGTTTCTGAATTTTGTTTTCTACTTTCCAGTCATCATTTTAGAACGTTAAACTCACAGAAATGTTTGTGTGAATCGTCACCCACGCAAACACGCTGCCCGTTCATTATTCTGAAATGACATTGCATTTATGTTCTGAATTGTGTTTCCTCACTGACGGACTCAACTAAATTTCCTGTTTTCTCATTGTTTTCCTTGAATTCACATTGTTTTCATAATGAATTATCGGCCATCTGATTCCTGTCATCTACGGATATCAGATCGCAACCGACATGTTCTTGTTGTTTACTTGTACACTGTTGTTTCTCTTGATTTGTTGTATTAATTGTACTTAGGTTTTCACCCACATACATACAACTATTGTTTACCGTGAGTTTTTGTACTTACGGTATTTAAGATTTCAGTTAAGCACGTACAACTGTTTCTTGTGTTCTGAGCTATGTTATCACACACACTGTTCATACATTGTATTTAAACACGGTAAATAGTGAAAGTACACATACCGTACGGACTTGCCGAACGATCAGGTACTGGATGTCATAGAACATGAGTGAAAATGTTGTTGAACATGCTGGAGGTTGATCTTCTGATGAAAAGGTGTCACTTGACAGTGATGCTCCAATCATTGATGATATTACTGAGTCAGAATATTCTTATGATATTTTGAGACAAAATGGTTACAAAGTAAAAAATGTTGAGAAAAAGATTTTGGAATCTCAGAAATCTAAATCTGAGATGAAACATGTTAAGAAAGTGGTGCTTAAAACCACTCAAGTTTCCAAACCAGTGATTAAAACCAAACCAACCACTATTCTTAAACCGATTGTGTATGTTAGATCATCTAATGCACATCAAGGAGAGTGTAGTAGAAATTTTCAAAAGAAAAATGTGATTTCTAATAAAGTTGAAAAGGTGGATTTTTTCTTTGACAACTTTGGGGTTGGTCATAAGGCTAAATCAAAGAATTTTCAAAAAAAAATTAATAATTCAAAGACAAATTCAACTTGTTTGAGAAACAAAATCACATTTTTAAAGGTTGTGTCAAAACCTTTTGTTTCATCAAGTTTTTATGATGAACCCACAACCAGAATTCATATTAAGGATAGAAAGTGTTACCGATGTGGTAATATAGGTCATTTGGTTGCTAATTGTAATGTGGATTTCAGTTCAAGTGATGGTAGCAGTTTTAAGTCTTTTTCACCAAGAGAAATACTAAAGTTTTTACTTGTTGTGGTAAAGGACATATTTATGCTAATTGTCCAAATAACAAAATCAGAAAGAGTTATGATGAGGAGTGTCGGTGGAATGGTTCAGGTAGAAGTGCTAAGAAAAATAGACCTAGTTAAGTTGAGATGAGAGTTCTTAGAAAATTCAATCCTGATTGTTTTTGGGTGAAAGAAAAAATCAACCAAAAGAAAATATTTTTTGAAAATAAAAGAAAGGTTAAAAGGATTGTGAAAATTGTGACATCATCTGATGATGATTAATTTGAAAATGTTTCATCAAAATCATTTTCAAACCAACATCTTAAATCTAAATCTTTTTGGAAACTCAAAGATAAATCTGGTGATGAGGTTTCTAAGAAAGAGGATGACACAAGTGATGATAGGTATTTGATCAGATCATCACAAAAGAATGGAAGGGGTCCATTCCGGGAGACTCGACGTCGAAATGGTGGGGGTCATCCCTTTTGAATACTGACAGGTTTCTTTTAATTTATTATGTAGGTTGCATCCATAGGCCATATTAACAATCGTTGTATTGTTGATAGTGGATGTTCCCGCCATATGACTGGAGAATTGAACTTGTTAAGAGATTTCAAGTTGGTGAAAGGAAGTTATGTGAATTTTGTTGGAGATAAAGGAGGTCAAAGGTTTGGTAGTTTGACAAATGGAAAGGTTTCGTTTGATAATGTTAATTTTTGTAAAGAATTAACTAACAATTTGTTGAGTTTGTGATAAGGATTACAAAGTGATGTTTGACAAAGATAGGTGTAAAGTACTCAAGCAATTATTTCAAATTTCTGAGGAGTGGATACTGATGACAGCTGATCGGAGCAAGGATCTTTATGTGCTTGACATGGCAAAGGCGGAGACAGTTAATATAGTGGAAACATGTTTGGTGTCCAAAGCTACTGAACATGATTCGTGTTCATGGCATAGGTGAATGGGACATATTCATATTCAGAAAATGAATCATCTTGTACATAATCATTTAGTTGAGGGTGTACCTGTTAAACATTTTAAACTTCCGGATGTGTGTGTGTCATGTAAAATGGGTAAAAAGAAAAGGAAGTCTCACAAAACAAAGAAAATCTTTTCTATTGATATGCCTCTTGAACTTCTTCACATGGATTTGTTTGAACCAATTAATGTGAAAAGTATAGGTGGTGAATCTTATTATTTTGTTGTGACTAATTACTTTTCAAGATTTTCATGGGTTCTGTTTTTAAAGCATAAATCAGATACTTATGAAAATTTTGTGTTGTTGATAAATAGGTTGGAGACTTTATATAATTTAAGGGTGAGACGTGTACGATCAGATAATGGGACTGAGTTTAAGAATCTTCAAATGGAGGAATTTTGTAATTCCAAAGGCATTCAGCAGCAGTTCAGTGCACCTTATGAGCCTTAGATGAATGGTGTAGCTGAACGAAAGAATAGGACCTTGATTGAGTCTGCAAGGACAATGCTAGCTGATTCTAAACTTCCCATTAACTTTTGGAGTGAAGATGTGGCTACAGCTTGTTTTACCCTTAACAGAGTGTTAATTGTTGAAAGACATGTAACACCCCGACCGATGGCGGAAACGTCGGGATGCCACGAGGGATGTGTAGATTGTTCATAAACTCGTGGGCATCTAATTAAATCATCACATATCAATTTATCAACCAACTTAATTACACAAAAATCATGTTCATCATGAGACAGTTACAACAATTACACAAAAGATGTAGCTAAACTAACTAAACTCTAGTCTTCAGAATTTCAGTTATTTTAGCTAAGTCCAAGACCCTAAGTGATGATGTCCAAAAGATGTAGAGCTACCCTGCTCTACTTACTTCTCTTCATTTCTTGAAACATGTAGAAAATCAAGTGACAACTACGAAGTAGTTGGTGAGTAATCATAAGTTTTATGTTTCAAAAATGTTCATAAAATATTTATGAAAGTTTATAATTTTCTGAGAAATCCACATGTGAACCTGCGAGATAATCCAACACACAACACAAACACAACAATCACATAGTTCAAATAATCACAAATAATCGATCACATATATTCAACCAATCTCAGTCAATCACAATTTGATCATTAATCAATAATCACCATAATTATCTCAACATAAGTTACTGCGGAGGACCTCAGTCAACTCAATCAACGGCGGAATCATCGCAGAGGACCTCAATCAACTCAACCAACGATATTCCTATAAGTGTCAATACATGCGCTGCGGAGGACCGCAGTCAACTCAGCCAACAGTGGAGTCACTGAGGAGGACCTTAGTCAACTCACCAATAGTAACTCAATCATTGCAGAGGACCTAAGTCAACTCAACCAACAATGACTCACGGAATACTAATATTTCATCTCAATCCATAATCAATAATAATCCATTAATGTGAATATCATATTGATAATCCAGGTGTCACCCATGTGTTATCAAAATAATATTTGAATTGGTATACATGTCCTGCTTCCGAGTTTAAAAACAAAATGATTTAAAAAGGAGGTTATGAGAACTCACCTGAATGCTTTAGATTTAGTGATCTTGTAAAATGCGTGCTCACGTAAGAGAAATCAAAAGCAACTCAATTAACCTATAATCATCGTGTGTTTTTGTTCATAATCATATGCGTTTCATTTCGATCAAGTGTTAATAAGCGTTTACTTTTAATTATTGGAGGTGTCATCAACTTTGTTCATTTAATCCAAATTAAGATAACTCCCTCACCGCTTATAAGTGATCATCATTACATTGTAGTTTAGACCTGTTAGTCTTAATTATTTATATGACGAAGAAAATTTGTAAATTCTTGAGTGTTATTCCCCAAAGGTATGTAAATTAAAGATGATCACTTTATTCATACACATATATACACATGCATGCATATTTCATTTTATTGACCACCACATTATAATTTTTTTTAAAACTAACCTTTTTGTTTTGTAGTTCACACTCATTCCATTTATATAAAAATATTTTTCAATATATATAACCCATAATTTCCAAAACCTATATTTCAGAGAGAGAAAAGGTGACGGTCATTATAATCCTTCACGCATGCATGGTTACACTTTCTTTCCCATAGTTCTTGGTTCCCATTACCCCTAGTTCATCACTTAAGTTTGTTAGCCAGGCATTCAGCAAACCTTAGGGCCTGGTGTAACATCAGTGTCACACCCCAAGCCGGCGGGAACGGATCGGGTTTTCCCGTCGGGCAGAAGGTTCTCGGGGCGCGATATCTTGAGTGATAATCGTATGATCAGATTGTTTACATAGCACATGATAAATAAATGAGAAATGCTAACACATCCATGATATAGAATTACAAGATTAAATTACAATGTATCGTTCAAAATTTAACCAAGTAAATCTATCAAAAAGAATCAATGTAACTGTATCTTGTATCTGTACAAGATATACAAAAGATGATTCATTGTTCTTGTCACCAAAAGCATGCAACACAAAATAAAGCTAGGTCTTCTAAAAGTCCACTAGCTTAATGCATGCATATAAGTAGCTACACCTATTCTTCACCTGAGAAAACATGCATTTAAACAAAGTCAACACTAGGTTGGTGAGTTCATAAGTATGTTAGTTGAAAACCTTGATTCATTCACATGCACAATCACAATGTTTATAATGTTACTTGTATGTCATTTGTTTCCCTTGTTCACCCAATGTCTTCTCAATAGTTATATTTACAAGTATTATATCATCCTAGTAGTGATGCTTATATATAGGGCATATGCAAGGGAACTAAGCCCTAGCCAACATCCCACCACATCACTACTAAAACTCCACACTACTTGCAACACAACTATTGATTTCCATCTCAATTCCCACTTGTTCATCTCATTGTTTATCACCTGTAATATCATGTATTGAATTACTATAATAAAGAGTCGTTGTCATCAAACCGAAGTATTGATAACTCTTATATGTATTAAGGATATTAGATTTATTCACTCTGTTCCATATATTGTTCTGAGTCTCGTAGGTTAACTGTTGATACACTTTTAATCAATAAAAGTGTTAAATAGCACTTTGTAAGGTATTCTCAATGCAACGTATAGAGCCTAAAAGGAATCCATTGTGATCCTCACGTAATCAGACTACAATGCATCCGATTTACCTCTATGCCGCATGTGATCTCAATGTAGTTAACAAAATTGAATAAGAACTTGTCTTATTACGTTATGTCAACCGATGTGAGAAAGATATTGTTATCATGAAGATACATTATCATGATTATCATTCTAAATGATCCATATGATCACCATGTTGCCATTAAGCCGTGGTAAGAACTAGTCTTGCCACCCTTAATCCGCTCAGGTGGTGGATTGATAAATGCGTTCATACTATCGCATAGTATGTTTTTAAGTTGTAACCAAGTGTTATAAGTACTTGACTTATCACACTTAGTCAATTATAATGTGGAATGATATTTAGAAGATATCTTATCTTCTAATCATCCATGTGTAGTGTAGTGTCATCAAGTTTCACTGTAATCGTTCTCATTGTTTGTTGTGTATGAATTGTCTCATTGTTTGCTCATGTAGGAATAACTAAGTGTTGTGAGATAAAATCTTACAACAATGTTATTCTAGTGTGTTGATGAACTATGAAATTATATTATCATATTCATCTAAGTTTCCCTGTTATCTCATGATCATACAAGCATGCAATGATAGGCGATAATAAGCAATTTAATATTATCTAAATCAAAGCATAGGCAATATGTTAAGCAAAACTTTTAAACAAGTAAAAGTAAGCATGTTTCTCAGCCCCGAGAGTTTAAAATCAGTAAGATTAAAGTAAAAGGGGCATATGAACTCACCTTATGTCTGAAATGGTTGGCTTAGCTTAAATAGAGAAATGCACGCGCTCCTTGATTGTATTTGTGATTGTGTTTTCACGATCCTGTATTGATTGCATGTGATTGTAACTTGTAAGTATTGGTTGTAATTGAGTTATGTGTGTGTGTGTGTTAACCTTAGAGTTGGTTAACACCTGCGAGTCTCGACTTTGGTCTCCATTCGGCCCTGTTTAGTTCACAAGGTTGTTGGATCGTATTCTTATCAAGTTTAAGTCATCACTCTTTGTTATTGATATTGTTTCCTCTTGAATTATTATAATGATAAAGGAGTTCTAATTGTAACTTTAGGTTTGAGTTAAAGGTTATCAACTTAAACTCTTCGTAACTTAGATTTGTAACTTAATCATCGGGTCATCCATGCCCCATTGCATTGACCTTTAAAGATTATTTTCCGCCTTTGTGTTAACACATGTTATAACATGGTTTTATAACTCCAAATTAATTAACTTTATTCAAGATGTGTTATTGTCTTATTACCATGTGGGCCGAATGTGTGGGTCAAACAATTTAGACCAAAAGATTGAATTAAACAAAACAATTGGGTCGGCAATTCACATGGTTCTCAAGGGTCACTCTCGGGCCGAAAGTAATACACTTTGGGCCGAACTCTAGTTGTGATGGTCAACTCTTGGGCCCAAGGAATTTACATGGATCGAATCTTTGTGTGTTGGGCCGAAGATGATATACGGTTGGGCCGGTTGTTTGGTCCGCTCAACAACTCAAAGAAATTTGCCCACAAGGCAGCGAACCTTGGGGCCGGCTAACATGGGTTCGGCAAAAAGAGAAACACAGGTTCGGCTAAGGGTGGCCAAAAAGGTTCGTGTTGAAGGCTCGGAACAGTAGAAAGGTTCGGACACATCCATGCATAGGTTCGGCCAAGTTCCAGTTGCTAAGGGTTCGTACATGGATTCACCCAAGACCCAAATGGTTCGGCAGCTGATCAATGGTTCGCTGGCATGGAGGTTCGTTGGTGATGGTGCCCAGGTTCGCCGGAGTTCACAAGGTTCGTGACTCGAAGATGGTTCGGTGCTAACTTGTTGTGTATGGTTCGTGAGACGGTGCACACACACAGGTTCGGTGAGTACTCGAAGGTTCGCTGCGATGCAGATGGGTTCGTCTACAGGAGGTTCGTCACCATGGTGGGTTCGTCACTTTGTAATGGTTCGCAGTCTTAGCGTTCGCCTGAAGTCAAGGGTTCGCCTAGGATATGGTTGGTAGGCATAGGTTCGTGTCACTTGAGGGTTAGCTTGAGCATGCTGGTTTCGGCTGAACAAGGTTCGGCCATGGTCCCCCCCCCCCCCCCGACGAACCTGTTTCAGTTCCACATTCATCATTGAGTATGGTGCGTTCATAGTTCTGTTCTGTTGTCGATCCCACGCATAGACTACTTCTCGATAGTATAATGATCGTGGGGGTTGGCCTAGAACCAGCTAAATCTGGTATAACAAAACCGAAATGAAAACCCTATTTTAAGTGAGTTTCCTCGATCATTACCTTGAATTTGGCCGGATGAAACGCAAGATCTGTTGTACTTCTATGTAGAGGACATCAAGGGCTACACGTGGACACCAAGAACGCCTGATTTCGCCCACAAACGAGTGAGATACGAAGCTTTGAAGGTGAATAATGGTGACGGAATAGAGGTGGCCGGATTTTTGGGTTAGAGAGAGAATGGTAGATGAGATAATGAAGAAATAGAGTTTATTTAGGGTATTTATACCCCAAGTGAGTTCGGGTTCGTTTTCGTTGCTCGGTTTTGCGTTTTCGTTACATATCCGTGATTTTACGCGTAATTTATATGTAACAAATAAAAGAATTAATTTATTTATTTTGATGAGTTTCAAAATTGTAAAATGTTATTTATTTAATTTTATTAATTTCATTTCGTTCTTGTCGTGTTTCGTTTTTGTTTCGTTAGATCGCGTCACCATCGCGCGTATTCGTTCGAATCGTCATTCGAACGAACACGACGATGGTTTTGCTTCCCGACCTTTGTTCTCTACTTTCCAGTTATTATTTCGGAACGTTAAACTCACAGATATGTTTGTGTGAATCGTCACCCTCGCAAACACATTGTCAGTTCGTTATAGTGAAACAACACTGGATTATTGTTTTAACTTGTGGTTCCTCAATGTCGGACTCAACTAAGCACCCTGATATCACATTGTTTTCACATTGAATTATCAGCCATCTGATTCCTGTTATCTACGGATATCAGATCGCAACCGATTTGTTTTTGTTATTCTCTTGAACAGTGTTGTTTCTTGTGATTTGTTGTGTTAACTGTACTTAGGTTTTCACTTAAATACACACAACAAATGTTTCAAATGTATATTGTACTTACAGTTTTTAAGTTTACACGAAAATACGTACAACTGTTTCTTGTATTTAGAATTCTGTTAACACAAGTATTGTTTACACACATGTATTTACACATAGTTACTGTAGATAATACACATACCGTACGGACTTGCCGGCCGGTCAGGTACTAGTTGTCACAATCTCCTCTTGTTAAAGAAATTTCGTCCCGAAATTTAAGCTTAAAGGTCGGGCTTTACTTCTCGAACAGGTGGGGATACTGAGTCTTCATGTTCTCCTCGCGCTCCTAGGTAAATTTTGGTCCACGCTTGGAGTTCCATCGAACCTTTACAATAGGGATACGGCTTCGTTTCAGTTTCTTAACTTCACGTTCCATAATCTCTACAGGTTCTTCAATGAAATATATTTGCTCATCGATTTGTATCTCTTCCAATGGTATGATCAATGTTTCGTCTGCTAAGCACCTCTTAAGATTTGATACATGGAACACATCGTGTACTCCACTGAGCTCATTAGGGAGTCTGAGTCTGTATGCCACAGGACCTATACGTTGAGTAATCTCAAACAATCCGACATACCTAGGTGCTAGCTTGCCTTTAGCCCCAAACCAAACTACGCCTTTCCATGGGGACACTTTCAACATGACTCGGTCAACCACATCGAATTCCAAAGGCTTGCGCCGTTTGTCTGCGTAGCTCTTTTGGCGGCTACGTGATGCTCGTAATCTCTATTGTATCTGGGCTATCATATCAGTAGTTTCATGAATAAGTTCAGGCCCAGTAATTCTGTTATCTCCCACTTCGGTTGAACAGATTGGGGACCGACATTTTCTACCATAGAGTGCTTCAAAAGGAGCACATCCGATGCTGCTGTGGTAGCTATTGTTGTAGGAAAACTCGATGAGTGGTAGATGTGTGTCCCAACTTCCACCGAAGTCTAGGATGCAGGTTCTCAACATATCCTCTAGGGTTTGAATGGTGCGCTCGCTTTGTCCATCCGTTTGTGGATGATAAGCGGTGCTCAAGTTAACACTTGTCCCTAAGGATTGATGCAATGATTGCCAGAACCGCGAAGTAAATCGACTGTCCCGGTCTGAAATAATAGACGATGGCACCCCGTGCCTTACTACTATTTCATCAATGTATAGTCTCGCTAGTTTCTCCATCTTCTATGTCTCTCTGATTGGCAAGAAGTGTGCGGACTTGGTCAATCTATCAATGATGACCCAAATAGAATCGTATCCGCTGGAAGTGCGGGGTAGCTTGGTAATGAAATCCATAGCTATTTGTTCCCACTTCCATTGTGGTATCTCCGGTTGTTCCAGCAAACCCGAAGGTTTCTGGTGTTCAGCTTTGACTTTGGCACATGTGATACATTTGCCAACATAATTGGCAATATCTTTCTTCATACCCGGCCACCAATAAAATGACCTAAGATCTTGGTACATCTTATCGACACCAGGATGAACTGCGTAACGTGACTTGTGTGTCTCGTCAAGTATGAGTGTTTGAAGTTCATCTACTGCTGGAATCCAAACACGGTCCAGATAATAGATAACTCCTTCTTGTTTTGTCACAAAATGTTTCTCGGCTCCACAATCGAGCTCGCGTTTCAAGTTATCTCTTGCCACTGCGTCTTGTTGTACTCGTATGATTTGATCTTTCAAACTTGTTTGCACTGTCATTCCCATTGCTCGGATGCGCAAGGGTTTGACTCTTTCTTTCCGACTCAAAGCATCTGCAACAACATTTGCTTTGCCCGGATGGTATTTGATCACACAATCGTAATCGTTCAGAAGCTCAACCCAACGTCTCTGTCTCATGTTAAGGTCCTTCTGATCGAATATGTGCGGTAAACTCTTGTGATCTGTGAAGATAGTGCATTTGGTACCATAAAGGTAGTGTCTCCAAATCTTTAAAGCAAAAACAACAGCTCCCAGTTCCAAGTCTTGTGTCGTGTATCTTCAGTTGTCTTGAGGCATAAGCAATGACTTTGTCTCGTTGCATTAAAACACATCCGAGTCCCTGATGGGAAGCATCACAGTAAACTACAAAGTCATCATTTCCCTCTAGGAGTGTTAAGATTGGAGCATTGCACAATCTTTGTTTCAGTGTCTGGAATGCCTCCTCTTGTTTTTGAGTCCACACAAAAGGTTCATACTTCTGTGTGAGCTTAGTGAGAGGCAGGGCTATCTTAGAAAAATTCGGAATGAATCTCCTGTAATAACCTGCCAATCCCAAAAATGATCTGATCTCCGTCGGCATTGTAGGCACGTCCCAGTTCTTGATTGCTTCAATCTTGGCTGGATCCACGTGAATACCATCACTGTTAATCACGTGTCCCAAGAACTGAACTTCCCTTAACCAGAACTCACACTTAGAGAATTTGGCATAGAGTCGTTCCTCTTTCAGTAGTTCCAAAACTGTCTTGAGGTGTTGCTCGTGTTCCTTCTCGTTCTTTGAATAAATAAGTATATCATCGATGAAGGCGATAACAAACTGATCTAAGTACGGCTTGCACACCCTGTTCATCAGGTCCATGAACACTGCCGATGCATTCGTCAGTCCGAATGGCATCACCATGAACTCGTAGTGACCGTATCGGGTACGAAAGGCCGTCTTTGGTATGTCCTCCTCTTGAATCCGGAGTTGATGATAGCCTGATCTCAGGTCTATCTTTGAAAAGTACTGTACTCCCTGTAACTGATCAAACAAATCATCAATCCTCGGTAACGGGTACCGATTCTTGATGGTGAGCTTGTTGAGCTCTCTGTAATCGATGCATATCCTGAACGATCCATCCTTCTTCTTAACAAAAAGAACAGGAGCTCCCCACGGGGAAAAGCTCGGTCGGATGAATCCTTTGTCAAGTAGCTCTTGTAATTGGTTGGACAACTCCTGCATTTCTGATGGTGCGAGTCTGTAAGAAGACTTGGCTACAGGAGTCGCTCCCGGAATCAAATCGATTCGAAACTGCACCGATCTCTTGGGTGGCAGTCCCGGTAAACCATCCGGAAACACGTCCGCATAGTCTTTCACAATTGGAACGTCTTGAATCTTGATTGTCTTCTTGTCTTTCTCGATCACATGAGCTAGAAAGGCAATGCATTGTTTTCTGAGGTACTTGCGAGCCTTCATGCACGATATTATCTTGACACTGCATTTCGCTTGGTCTCCACGAATCTCCAATATCTCATTGTTCTCCACTGGAATGCGTAGTAGTTTATCAGAACAGATGAACTCAACTCGGTTAAGAGATAACCAGTCCATTCCGATGATGATATCGAAACTGCCCAGCTCCATCGGTATCAAGTCGATGGAAAATGTGTGATGACCAAGTGTTAGTGGGCAATTCCTAAATATTGTATCTAATGTGATCTGTTTGCCGTTTGCTATCTCAATAGTGTAAGGGGAGTCTCACAATTCATGAACATAATTAAGATGGCATGCAAAATCGGATGAGATAAAACTCTTATCCGGACCAGTGTCAAATAATATAGATGCATAGAAGTCAGATAAGAGAAATGTACCCGTGATCACGTTCGGGTCCTGTCTAGCATCAGCAGCTCCTATTTGAAAGGCCCGTCCTCTTGCTGCTTGAGCCCTTGGTTGAGCTCTCTTAGGACAATCCTTCGAGAAATGGCCACGTTCGCCACACATGTAGCAGGACCTGTTATCAGCAGCAGCAGCACTGGCTGCATTGTTGTTTCTGTTCGGAGCCCTCGGGCTCCTGCAGTGAGTAACCGTGTGACCAAATCTCCCACAGTTGGTGCAATGTCTGCACGGGATGTTTGGTAAGTGATGAAACTGGCATGAGTTGCACAAAGGTGCAGTGCCAGTGTATGGCTTCCTGATTTGCAGTGGTGGAGGCTGGTTGAGCATTGGAGCTTGAGTGATGGCAGCAAAGTTTCTAGCCACCTTTTGTTTCATAGTCGGGCGTTTGTTTGACTTCTTGGAAGTTCCAGCTTTGGCTAAGTCAGCCTCTTTCTTGATTTCCCCAGAGGCAATCATCACATCTGTCATTGTTGATGACAGAGTAACAGCCATTTCCATGGTGGTTGGATGAGCAGTAAGAATAAAACTTTGAATGCAGGCCGGTAATCCTCTGATATACCGCTCGATTCTCTTTTCCAGTGTGGGCACTATATCCGATGCCAATGATGCTAGCTCATGGAATCTTGTGGTGTAGGCCAGATGCCCAGCACCTCAACCTTCTTGATTTCATTCCTTGGACAAAACTCTGCCCGTAGTAATGCCTTGAAGTCATCCCAAGACATTGACAGAGCCTCATCCCTGCCTCTACTATTAACCTGAGCATTCCACCAACTTAACGCTCGTTTGTGAAACGACCCTGCAGCATACTTAACCTTATACTGTTCTGGACAGTTGCTGATCTCCAGTGTTTTTTCCATCTTTTCGATCCATTGGATCAATCCAACGGCACCCTCACTGCCACTAAAGCTCGGTGGCTTGCAACCCACAAAGTTTTTGTAGGAGTAGTCTTGGTGATGGCGGTTGTTTCCACTGCCTTCTCCAGATGAGTTGGCAACGTTGTTGCTGTTGTTGGTGTTGATCCGGTTCATCATTTCGGGAATCACATCCCTCAGCTGACTAGTTAACAGTGTAGCCAGTGCAATGGTGGCAGGATCTAGCTGATGAACTGGTGGTGGCGGAGGAGGTGGTTGTGTAGGAGAATCAGTAGGTGAAGGTGTAGATGAGTGCGGTGCCAAATCTTGTGGTGGTGGCAGTATAGCAGGTAGTGGTCTTCTCGACGGCATTCTGATCATAACCGAAAGAAAATCGGTTAGTGCGGTGATCAGATGCAGAAGACACATGCAAATAGAATCCTATGTCACATGATTTATATATGAGGGTCCCTAGGTTACAGTCTAGGCCAAACCGTTTAAGTATTATGACCTATATTTCTCTATAACCTTGGCTCTGATACCAATCTGTCACACCCCGAGCCGGCGGGAACGGATCGGGTTTTCTCGTCAGGCGGAAGGTTCTCGGGGCGCGATATCTTGAGTGATAATCGTATGATCAGATTGTTTACATAACACATGATAAATAAATGAGAAATGCTAACACATCCATGATATAGAATTACAAGATTAAATTACAATGTATCGTTCATAATTTAACCAAGTAAATCTATCAAACGAATCAATGTAACTATATCTTATATCTGTACAAGATATACAAAAAATGATTCATTGTTCTTGTCACCAAAAGCATGCAACATTCTAAAAGTCCACTAGCTTAATCCATGCATATAAGTAGCCACATCTGTTCATCACCTGAGAAAACATGTATTTAAACAAAGTCAACACTAGGTTGGTGAGTTCATAAGTATGTTAGATGAAAACCTTGATTCATTCACATGCACAATCACATTGTTTATAATGTTACTTGTATGTCATTTGTTTCCCTTGTTCACCCAATGGCTTCTCAATAGTTATATTTACAAGTATTATATCATCCTAGTTTTGATGCTTATATATAGGACATATGTAAGCAAACTAGGCCCTAGCCAACATCCCACCACATCACTACTAGAACTCCACACTACTTGCAATACAACTATTGATTTCCATCTCAATTCCACTTGTTCATCTCATTGTTTATCGCCTGTAATATCATGTATTGATTTACTATGATAAAGATTCGTTGTCATCAAACCAAAGTATTGATAATTCTTATATGTATTAAGGATATTTGATTTATTCAGTCTGTTCCTTATATTGTTCTGAGTCTCGTAGGTTAACTGTTGATACACTTTTAATCAATAAAAGTGTTAATTAGCCCTTTGTAAGGTATTCTCAATGCAACGTATAGAGCCTAAAAGGAATCCATTGTGATCCTCACGTAATCAGACTACAATGCATCCGATTTACCTCTATCCTGCCGTGTGATCTCAGTGTAGTTAACAAAATTGAATAAGAACTTGTCTTATTACGTTATGTCAACCGATGTGAGAATGATATTGTTATCATGAAGATACGTTATCATGATTATCATTCTAAATGATCCATATGTTCACCATGTTGCCATTAAGCCGTGGTAAGAACTAGTCTTGCCCCTTAATCCGCTCAGGTGGTGGATTGATAAATGCGTTCATACTATCGCATAGTATGTTTTTAAGTTGTAACTAAGTGTTATAAGTATTTGACTTATCACACTTAGTCAATTATAATGTGGAATGATATTTAGAAGATATCTTATCTTCTAATCATCCATGTGTAGTGTAGTGTCATCAAGTTTCATTGTAATCGTTCTCATTGTCTGTTGTGTATGAATTGTCTCATTGTTTGCTCATGTAGGAATAACTAAGTGTTGTGAGATAAAATCTTATAACAATATTATTCTAGTGTGTTGATGAACTATGAAATTATATTATCATATTCATCTAAGTTTCCCTGTTATCTCATGATCATTCAGGCATGCAATGATAGGCGATAATAAGCAATTTAATATTATCTAAATCAAAGCATAGGCAATATGTTAAGCAAAACTTTTAAACAAGTAAAAGTAAGCATGTTTCTCATCCCCGAGAGTTTATAATCAGTAAGATTAAAGTAAAAGGGCACTATGAAGTCACCTTATGTCTGAAATTGTTGGCTTAGCTTAAATAGAGAAATGCACGCGTTACTTAGATTGTATTTGTGATTGTGTTTTCACGATCCTGTATTGATTGCATGTGATTGTAACTTGTAAGTATTGATTGTAATTGAGTTGTGTGTGTGTGTGTGAGTTAACCCTAGAGTTGGTTAACACCTGCGAGTCTCGACTTTGGTCTCCATTCGGCCCTGTTTAGTTCACAAGGTTGTTGAATCATATTCTTATCAAGTTTAAGTAATCACTCTTTGTAATTGATCTTGTGTCCTCTTGAATTATTATAATGATAAAGGAGTTCTAATTGTAACTTTAGGTTTGAGTTAAAGGTTATCAACTTAAACTCTTTGTAACTTGGATTTGTAACTTAATCATCGGGTCATCCATGCCCCATTGCATTGACCTTTAAAGATTATTTCCCACCTTTGTGTTACACATGTTATAACATGGTTTTATAACTCCAAATTAATTAATTTTTTTCAAGATGTTTTATTGTCTTATTACCATGTGGGCCGAATGTGGGTCTAACAATTTAGACCAAAACATTGAATTAAACAAAACAATTGGGTCGGCAATTCACATGGTTCTCAAGGGTCACTCTTGGGCCGAAAGTAACACACTTTGGGCCGAACTCTAGGTGTGATGGTCAAATCTTGGGCCCAAGGAATTTACATGGATCGAATCTTTGTGTGTTGGGCCGAAGGTGATATACGGTTGGGCGGTTGTTTTGTCCGCTCAACAACTCAAAGAAATTTGTCCCCAAGCAGCGAACCTTGGGGCGTGCTAACATCGGCAAAAAGAGAACCACAGGTTCGGCTAAGGGTGGCCAAAAAGGTTCGTGTAGAAGGCTCGGAACAGTAGAAAGGTTCGGACACATCCATGCATAGGTCGGCCAAGTTCCAGTTGCTAAGGTTTCGTGCATGGATTCACCCAAGACCCAAATGGTTCTGCAGCTGATCAATGGTTCGCTGGCATGGAGGGTTCGTCGGTGATGGTGTCCAAGTTCGCCGGAGTTCACAAGGTTCGTGACTCGAAGATGGTTCGGTGCTAACTTGTTGTGTATGGTTCGTGAGATGGTGCACACAAACAGGTTCGGTGAGTACTCGAAGGTTGCTGCGATGCAGATGGGTTCGTCTACAGGAGGTTCGTCACCATGGTGTGTTTCGTGACTTGTAATGGTTCGCAGTCTTAGGGTTCGCCTGAAGTTTAGGGTTCGCCTAGGATAGGGTTGGTAGGCATAGGTTCGTGACACTTGAGGGTTCGCATTGGAGAATGCAGGTTTCGGCTGAACAAGGTTCGGCCATGGTTCCCCCCCCCCGAA